>JBBPBX010078497.1:0-16611 GCA_038048925.1 Garcialebias charrua
GAGCTCAAGGAGACAAGTGGACACTATATTTTGTTACAATTATTTTGAATTAATGGACACTAATTAATCAGATTGAACTTTCTCTTTAATGTGTGTTAATTCAGAATTGATCAACAGTATATTTTTGTCATTTAATGATGATTTTACTAAGCTGGTATATTTTAAATATGCCAAAGTTAAGAGAACATCTCAGAATGATCTTGCTTTAAACTGTCTGCTCTCTGCAGAATAAGTGTCTAAAGTTGAATGAACAATCCGTTCTATTTGTTTGAACTGTTTTTGGAACGAAAGAAAAGTTCTAGACATAACTTAATCTTCGGTCTCCCGTCCGTTCTAAAAACAATTCATCTGTGCTCAAACAGAGAGTGCTCTGTTTTCACACCTGCAGGTTTTGTTTTGTCTCCGTGCTGGGAGTTCTCGGGGAGAAGGGAAGATGCACGGACGTTTTTCTCCAAGCTGATGTACGTCCCGGCCATGCACCAAGGGCCCACGTCTTCAGCAAAGGTTCAAACAGCACGTCAGCTGTGAACCCCTTCGAGTGTCACAGCTCCAAGCGGTGACACTCTTTCTGGAAGTTATCTTGAAACAAAACCAGAGCTGGGCATTACTCTGGGAGGCCGACGCAGACGGTCTCGAGACCGTGGCAAGATGAACGTGGGTCGCCTGTAAAACGCAGCAGCATGCGCGTCTGGCTTGACTAATTTACCGGAGTCGAGACAGGATCATCTTCACGAAGGTAAAAGTCGTTTCATCACGGTACGGACGTCCAGCCGAAACCGAGCAGAGGGTGCTATCTCTGGTTAAACATCTCAAGATAAGATTCAACCATTTCCTTTCAATCTTTTATCTTTCCTCCTTAAACTCCTCCTTATGTTTATTTTCATCATGGTAAACTTTAAGTAATGTGCCAACAGAAAGGTCCAACTGTCTGTTTGTTTTAATTTGAATTCTTGTCAACGTAGTTATTAAATCAGAGCTAATATCGATACAAATGTTTAATGTAATTTTTGTGATAGTTTCAATAAAAGGTCTATTTTTTTGGTAGACCAACATAAGTTGAAGCCTCTCGTGAAGTTACATTTCTGGCTAATCACATCACAGATTTATTGATTTATTCTGAAAAAGTTGAGACCCCGTGAATTGGTGGCATGTTTGTGCAGATAAAAGTCTGCTCAGCGATGCGCACCTAAAACTATAGGTAAGTCAGTAAACTGACCTCGTTTGTGTTTAATTACACAAACGGCCTATAGATTCCTTTACGCATTGGTGGCAGGTTTTGCAGATAAACTCTGCTCAGACCTGCGCATCTACAATAATGTTGGCCCAGTAAGTGTTTAAATACCTTACAGCCACATTATTTCATTACATACGTATCACGTATCACGCACAGTATTCAAGAAGAGGTAGCCCCTTTAAATATAGAGTAGACCCAAGCAGAGCAACATGTCTCAAGTGGCACACTGTGAGTGTGTCTGCCTTCCACTCAAAGGACCCGGGTTCGAATCTGACCTGGGTGAAGTTATTTTACTTTATTTATTTTTTGTATAAATAAAATAAAAAAGCAGTTTGTGTTAACCACAGGCATATTAAGTCTATGGTGTTAACCGGTTCGACATTAGCGGCGTATCCATACCTTATCTTTCAACCACTCTTAACACAGACCTGGTGTTGTGCGGGAGTTGTAGGCGGGACTACAACTCCCGTCTGGTCTGTGTTAAGAGAGGTTGAAAGAGAAGGTATGGATACGCCGCTAATGTCGAACCGGTTAACACCATAGACCTGAGGCTGTTAGACTCATGAATAAATAAATAATAAGAATAAACACTGCAAAATATCACATCATGCTGATGCTGATCTGTTTTCTTGTTGCTGTGTTCATCTGTGACCATCTGCTCATAAAGACTCATGTTCGTGCTGCTGTTTATAATGATGTTTTTCTTTCCACTACATTAGGGCTTAGTGTATTACTAGTTGATGTTTCTCTTAGTTAATTCTAGATGTTATTACTGTTTTTCTCTTGCATTTGTTGTTGGATGTAACTGGGACCCCGTGTACATAATCTCGTTTTCATCACATGTACCACATGCGGTGCAAATGACAATAAAGACTCTCTGACTCTGACTTAATATGCCTGTGGTTAACACAAACTGCTTTTTTATTTTATTTATCCAATAAATAAAAAAGTAAAATAACTTCACCCAGGTCAGATTCAAACCCGGGTCCTTTGAGTGGAAGGCAGACGCGCTCACAGTGTGCCACTTGAGACATGTTGCCCTGCTTGGGTCTACTCTATATTTAAAGGGACCACCTCTTCTAAAATACTGTACGTGATACGTGATACGTATCACGTTATTACGTGATACGTATCACGTAATAACGTGATAATATCACGTAATAACGTGAAAATATCACATAATAACGTGATACGTATCACGTAATAACGTGATACGTATCACATTATTACTACATAAGCCCCAAAAAATATTTTCCCCAGGTGGCAGCACTAAACTTCCTTATATTTTGACTCTTGTAGAATTGTTAAAAGTTTGTAAGAGAGCCGTGCTTTTTGTTCTTCCTGGGTACATGTTATTTATCAAATACTGATTTAAAAACCTGTTGCATTTATTTCCCCTAATATCCACATACTCATTTTGAATCTTATGGAGTTTTGGAATAGAGGGATGAAGTAAATTGTTTTTAATTGACTGAAAAAGGACATCAGGGATGCTATGTAATACTTTCTTATATGTTAATGAACAAACAATTTCATATTTTCTGTTAAATTCCTCCAAACTTAGAATTTCACCATTACCATCTAGTAATTGAGTAATTGACCAGATTTGTTTATTTCACCAATCTTTTATGAATATAGTTCCCTTATCAGTCAGTGCACTCGGTGCAACACATTGACTATGGGAATTGCGCCGCCGCGTGGTTCACCTGAAGTAATACATTCACTCCTTTATGGCAGGTGGGCGTCAGCGTCACCATAGAGGCCCCGCCCTCTTGGTATAAAGACACGTGCGCCCATCTAACTTTCCCTTTTTGCCCTTCACCTCGCTTACACCTGAACTTCGTGGGACTCTCTGTAACTACATTGCTCGACCGGAGGTGAGCTCGCTCCGTACACTGAGCGTACAGAGAAATTTCCTGCGTACTGTTGGGCTAGTGAAAGCTAGCCCAGTGCATTTTATTTAACCTTGAGGTTTTTTCTTCTTTCTTCGCAGCTGCTTCGCTCGACGGCGCTAACTGCATCACATCGCTACCTAGCTAACGGAGTTAGCAGGCTAGCCAGCAAAAGCGACTCGACGAAGAAGACGTCTCCGGACCGCGTTAGCAGAGCTAACGAGCTCGACTCTTCTCAGCCATGGCTCCAGAGAAGGGTAAGCGAAAACCCAAAAATTCTAAGAAGGCCAGCGAGCCCCAGCTCCCGAGCCTGCCCCTACGGCTGCGGATACTCCCTTTTGGTGACGGACACCCACCAGGCCTTTCCCGTTTGCCTAGGGATGTTGCACGCTAAGACAGCGTTGGAATCCCCCAAGTCCTGCCCTCACTGCAGCCAGATGCTTGAGGCTGTGAGGAAGCATTGAATGGACATCGTGGTCAAGGCCATGAGTGGCTCAGCGGCGGCGCGGGACCCAGACCTCACAGGGGCACTCATTCCCACACCGGAGCTCGAGGCCCTGGACATGGCGGCCCCCGTCGGGGACTCCACTATCAAGTTTGACACGAGAAGCCTGTTACGTGCATACGAGCTCTCGCTAACAGCCTTGGGTGAGATTTCAGACGACAAAGCTGAAAACGAGGACGAGGGGGAAGAAGAAGACTTCTCCCAGAACCCGACGACAGCTCAGCCAGAGACATCTGTCTCTATCCCCGCTCTGTTTGACTTGTGTCGCAAAGCGGCGGACACGCTGCTGATCAGCTGGCCAGAACCCCCACGTCGCCAACAGGTAACGAGGTTGGCGGGGAATTATTTATTTGCAAAACAGCAGTCGGCCACGAGGCACTGGATGCCGATTTTTCCAGATTTCCTGACGGAGCTCACTCGCACCTGGGCTGAACCCAGGGCTCCCATGCTTCTGCAACTCTTCCAGTTCCGCGACATCGCCAAAATGGAGGCAGCAGGATTCGCCAACGTCCCGCAGATGTAAGACATGCTGGCGGCTCACTTGCCCCCAGGACGTCGGGCGCAAAGCCAACTCTGCCCAGCAAAGCCTGCCACGCCTCGGCCTCCCATCCATCCATCCATCCATCCATTTTCTTCCGCTTATCCGGGGTCGGGTTGCGGGGGTAGCAGCCTAAGTAGGGAGGCCCAGACTTCCCTCTCCCCAGCCACTTGGAGCAGCTCCTCTGGGGGAATCCCTCGGCCTCCCAGCTCAAAAAATGTTACCGGGCTAAGGACCTCATGGTCCGCACCATGAACGCTTCGGCCATGATGCAGGCCTACTTGGCAGAGAAACTGCACGATCTCCAACAAACAACAAACAAAAAGGCTGCAGCAGAGATCCTGGAGGAAGCCCGCAAGGTGACTGACTTCATCCTGCGGATGATGGGGACCACGGCCATCGCTCAGGGGAGATGCATGACGGAAGTGGTCATCGCCCAATGCCACCTGTGGCTAAACTTGACGGACCTGCCGGAGAGCCAGCTGTACCCCTTCCTCCACCACCCAATCGAGCGGACGAGGCTCTTCGGAAGGGCTCTGGAGCATATCCAGAGTAGACTGGAACAAAGATGAAAACAGGCCGAAGCCTTGCACGAGGGGATTCCGAGAAAAGCTTTCGCACCCCCAGAGACACCACTGGGAGCAGGGACGTGCAGCCTCGACACCGCTCAGCCACATGCCATCCCCCGCAAAAAAGACCAGCTTACGACGGGGAGCAACGGCAGAGACCCGCAGCAGGACCATCTCAGGCTGGCCAGTCGTGGACCAGGAACAGGTTCGTTCCTCGCCAAGAGGTTCCGCCGAGAACTTACTCGACGAACCGGGACAAAAGGCAGAAGTTGGCCTGACGAAACGGGACCACTTCACAGTTTTATAGGTTCGTCCACCCATGTGGTACGGGAACCAAGACTTTTCAACCCAGACTTTATATGTGAAAAGCAGCAAAAAGCTGGTGACATTTGTGTGTGTACAAAACAAAATGTTTCTGCTATGTGTGTAAATAAGACACTTTGTTCTTTAAAACACGAAAATAAAGTACCAAAAGCACAAACTGTCCTGGTTCTAGACAAAAACAAAAACAAAACACAGTACAATTTTTATGAAAACAGTCACGATGAAGGGAGAGGGCAATCACCCCTCCTCCCTCATGAAATACAAGGTGTCAGGTCAGAAAACAATGAGCCTCAGCGGGGCGTCAGGAGTCTGTCTGGAGCAGGCAGACTTCCTGGCGACCGCTGGTGGACAGGTCAGCTCGTCCGGGTCCAAGCGGGAGGAGGCAACTGCTCCCCCCCCCCCGTACCCACGACACACAGCCAACCCAGAATACACATGCCCCACAGGCTCAGCGCACAGGCTCAAGCCTGTGGGGTGTGTCATCCAAACACATGGGTCATGTCAACATTCTGTCAAGGCCTCCTTGCAGTTCCACAAGAGGCCACCCCCGTTCACGGGGGTGTTGCTGTCAAACATAAACCCAGAACGTGCACATGTCTTAAGGGAGGGAGGAAATATCAACAATGCTGCAGAAAGGAGTGATAAATATTGTTCCAACAGACATTATACACATGGGTCACTACAGCAAGTATTTCCTCGTGCCCAAACGAGACCAGAGCTTGAGACCTATTCTGGATCTCAGAGCACTGAACAGAAAGATAAGAACTTACATATTCAGAATGCTCACGCTGAGACAGGTGATCCAGTCGGTGAGACCAGGGGATTACACCTACAGAGTGGATTTGAAAGATGCATTTTTTCACGTGAGCATCTGGAGAAGACACAGAAAATATCTCCACTTTGCATTCGAAAGAAAAGCTTACGAATTTCTGGCTCTACCTTTCGGACTAAAAACTACACCAAAAACATTTACAAAATGTCTGGACGCAATCTTGACCCCACTCAGGGGTCAAGGGGTCAGGATTATGAATTATCTGGATGATCTATTGATCCTCGCCGAGGACAGAGCACAAGCCCAGCTGCACTCACAGATGGTGATGACTCACCTGGAGGCTCTGGGCTTTGTCATAAACCTGCAGAAAAGCAATCTGATACCATCCCAGATTACCGTATTTCTGGGTGTACAGGTCAACACCATTCTGTACAGAGCATGGCTCTCAGAGGCTCGGATTTCATCCATCCGCCTCTGCCTGGCACGCTTTCAGCTGGGCCAGAGAGTGTCTCTCAAACTGTGCCAGCGTCTCCTGGGTCTTCTGGCAGTAGCCATTGCCTGCGTGCCTCAGGCCTTATTAAAAATGCGTGCTCTGCAGATATGGCTAAACAAACAAATGCATCCTGCCTCCCTCAGACGGGTAGGGAAGATACTGATCAGCCCAGAGTGCGTGACAGCCCTGGAACCCTGGAGGGACCCTTCAGTGTTCACGACAGGCATCACGCTGGGACGAGTACTGTCTCATGTGGTGATCACCACAGACACTTCAAAGAGAGGTTGGGAGCGTTTTGCAGAAACCAGCACGTTCAGCAAGTATAAAGGCAGAAGTTTTCACAAACATGCATTTTTCCAGAGCATTTTCAAGGGCGTGAATGAATTACGTTCCCATAGTCAATGTTTTGCACCGAGTGCACTGACTGATAAGGGAACTGAAAGTTATGCACCATAACTCATGTTCCCTGAAGGAAGGGAACGAGGTGCAACACAGTTTGCCCTTTTCAATGCCCAAGCTCGGTGAAGTGCACTTGGAGAAAGTTAGATGGGCGCACGCGTCTTTATACCAAGAGGGCGGGGCCTCTGTGGTGACGCTGACGCCCACCTGCCGTAAAGGCGTGAATGTATTACTTCAGGTGAACCGCGCGGCGGCGCAATTCCCATAGTCAATGTGTTGCACCTCGTTCCCTTCCTTCAGGGAACATGAGTTATGGTGCATAACTTTCAGATTTTCTGCTCCATAGAATGGCTCTGTTGTTCCATAGTGGGCAGTGATAGGAATAACGGAGTTATAAATAAACGGCGTTACAAACGGAGTTATTTTTTTCATTAACGGGTAATCTAAGTAGTTACTTAGTCTATCGTTACAACGCCGTTACCGTTACAAACACTAAAATGGTGTACGTTATTTTGTCTTCTGCGCGCTGTCTCTCGCTGCTTGTTTACTTTTTTTTTCCCCTTGGTGAGGGAGGGTGGAGGGGGGAAGCAGCAGAGGGGAGGGAGGGTAGCAGGGGCGCAACTACATATTTTTGAGGTGGATGCGAAAACATCAACGGCGCCCCCCCCCCGCTCCTTTTACCTGCCGCCTCATACAGCTTTCCTCCCTTAGTCATGCACTTAGAAAATACAGTAGCAATATTACAGATTTTTTTAATGTTACATATTATATCAGGTGATCATTTCAATCATAAACAAATAAGAAGTTTAATAAAGTACAAACAGTAGTGGTAATCAGTGCTCAACATTTTATGTAGCGAAAATATGAAATCTTAACAGCCTGGAGTCCATGTCAGTGTTTTAACATTTATGACATTTAAACTGTTACTTTCCGTGAAAGAAGACAATGAAAGATGGTCATCAGAAATTCAAACCATCATGGTATACAGTATAGGTTTTTGTTGCCTCCCTAATGTAATTATTCCTACCTGATGTCATCACTTGTCTCCTCTATCACTGACCTCGTGTCTGTCTCCTTCACCCTTTGTCTGTGGCATTCTGCACTGTCATATGGTCAAAAAAGCATTATATATTAGTTGTAAAAATTACAGATCTTAATACAGTTTTTAAAAATAATGTTTACATGTTATTGCTTGGGATTAAGTAGCTGTTCCCTCACTTCCACCTGCATTAGACCAACCTGTTGCCTTCCCCAGTCTGTCCTGATTCTTCCTCTGTCATCTTCTCTTCCTTCTCTCCATCCTCACAGCTGAATGACATTAATTTTGTGTTAAGTAGGTTTAAAAATACAGCAGTCAAACCACAATAGAAATGAAACTTTAATTTAAATGATCTCCTTGTTGGATAACAGTTACTGACTGGACATTTCATCTGATCTGACTTACCAGATACATCACAACACACACCACTGTAGTGATATTAAATAAGACATTTAAACTCGTGTCCCTCTGCCAAAAAGGTTGGTAACATGGGTCACCAACCTTTTTGAGTCTAAGGTTTATAGTGACACTGAGGACTAATTTGTCTGATACACACATAAACTTGTACAACTCATCTTTAGTTAAAGAATCAATAATATTAAATGTACATATGAGTGAATAAATTGTAGCACTGCATTGGAACATAGCTGGGAACTGCCACCACAACAGTTTAGCTTTCCTGTGTTAATGTTTCCCGACTTTTATTTAGGTAATTCTTACACTTAGTGTGTGGATGTGTGGGACATGTATAAAATATTCATAAAAATATTAAACAAATCACATCTATAGGGGAGGCAACATTTATTTAACAGCCAAATATGGGACGATTCCTATTAGGCTAGCTTTAGCTAACCTGAATATTTACAAGCCTCTTACCTGCTATCTTTCAACCACATTGAAAGGCTTTTTTTTTCATCCTGCCAACAACTTCCTTCTCCCTTTTCCTTTTTCTGTTTTGCGCTCCGGATTGTTTTTTTTTTCTGCCGCTCCAAAGTCAAGTGCACGAGTGGTGGTCCAAGAAAAAAAAAAAGTGCCTGTGTGCGTTCTCTTAGGGGCGCGTGTTCACCGCCACCTGTGTGTGAAGGGAGAGCAGAGCGATAGGAGTAAGGAGGTGAGGGAGCGGGAGGGGGGGGCACCTAATCAGTGCTGTTCCCCTGTTATTGTCATTTCATGCAGTTAAAGAAAATGCCTGCTAGAAATTTTTTTTCTAGAGATGGTTTTGGCGCCCCCTTTAGTGCAACGCCCCTATGCCTTGCATAACCTGCATAGTGGCTATTTGCGCCACTGCCGGTACTGTTTTGACACAGTCAGTGTAGTTAAAAACACGCATGAGAAATTGCCCACTTAATGATGTAAAAATATGTATACTAATTCGTTTTTTACTAAGTTTGTACACAAGTTCTTAAAATATACCAATGAAATTTTCATTTTAGGCTGTGAAAATGGTTCGTTCAATATTTTTGTGAATTTCATAGAAAACATCAATATTTTACTAACACAGATTTCATTTTTTATGTTATGTTTTGCTCCAATGTGCTCATGCATTTTGTCAAAATGAAACAAAAGACTGTAAAATCATGAAGATGAGGTTGTCCTGAAAAAAACAATACAGCCAGATACAGTAAATAGTTTTTATGATGGAAATATAAGGGTAAATTCAAATTTATACCAAAACGGACATTTAGACCTCAGACCCGAGAGGGTTAATGTTAAGTAGAATTAAATGTGGGTACTTTCTACTATTACTCCACTACATTTTACATGAAGTATCTGTATTTTCTACTACACTACATTTCTACAATGCATGGGCGTAGCCAGAATTATATGAGGGGTGGTTTGTTTAAAATAAATGTGGACCTTGTCAAATAAACATGCCTCAATAGCTCAGTGGAAACGGCGTTGGGTTGCCATTCTAAACCTTATGGGTTCAATTCCCACATGGTACAACGTTTTTTTTATTCATTCCAGATTAAAAAAACGCAAGAAAACTATTTACAAAACAACAAGAAATAAAACAATACATGAAATGAAAGGAAGCAGAAGAAGAAAATAATCTTATTATATCTGCCCTTTCTCAAACAATTTTTTTTTCCAAACACTCGATTCAAACAACTAATTTTACGTTTGTCTTTTATTGGAAAAAAAGGAGTTAATATGCCTGTTAACACATTCTACTTTTTTTATCCAATAAAAGAGTGTTTGAAAAAAAAAATTGTTTGAGAAGGAGCAGATATAATAAGATTATTTTCTTCTTCTGCTTCCTTTCATTTCATGTATTATTTTATTTCTTGTTGTTTAGTAAATAGTTTTCTTGTGTTTTTTTAATCTGGAATGAATTAAAAAAAAAAACAACATTGTACCATGTGGGAATTGAACCCATAAGGTTTAGAACGGCAACCCAACGCTGTTTCCACTGAGCTATTGAAGCATGTTGCATTAACTTGGTCAATTTCTCCTTTAAACGAACCGCCCCACATAAAATCCCTAGATGGGCCTCCATAGGCAAAGTGGGCGGTTCGTCCAAACCCCCCTTGCCTACGCCCCTGTAATATGTTGAGTTACAAGTTACATTCACATAGCAGTTTTTTTGATTTGTTGTTAGTTTGAAAGTAACTGATGTTGAGAGGAGAGTTTGTCCATTGAATCACTGCAAAGTGGACAGGTAACATTAGACCCGCCTTCAAGAAGAGCTGGACCAATGATGTATATTCTAATATATACGTCGTTGAGCTGGGAGTACCCACAGCCCCACTAACACACCCAAAATGGATTCCACCACAAAGATTCAGCCAGAAGATACACAACACCCATGGTCCTATTGAAAGACTATTGAAAGATTATTGAAAGCCTGTTCAGTACAGCAGGACAGATTTTCTCCCAAAAGAGTCAGACTGGATTCAAAAACTTTGAAAACCAACTTCTTCTGAACTTGAACAAGAAATTCT
Source organism: Garcialebias charrua (assembly GCA_038048925.1). Lineage (NCBI taxonomy): Eukaryota > Metazoa > Chordata > Actinopteri > Cyprinodontiformes > Rivulidae > Garcialebias > Garcialebias charrua. The sequence goes on from JBBPBX010078497.1 coordinate 10,711, forward strand.
TGCTGCAATATTAAAATGTGTCAGTTCATGGATGTTAGGTCAGGAGACAAGAGATGTCTCCAAATGGCTCGACACTCGGGTCCAAGTTTTGAAAATGGTGTCAGGAAGTTAAAATATTGTTCATTATTGACCCATTACAAGTTGACTAGACAGTATTTTAACTGGAGTTGATGACAAACTGGAGGTGAAATGATCAGATATTCCTTTGTTAGGTCTAATGCTCCTTTTTTCAGACAGACAACTTTTACTTAAATAGTTTTACTGAAGTTAAAATGACACATTGGTTTTACTTTGTGTTAAATAAAAACTTTCAGTTATAATCATTCCTTATTATGCCGGCTACCCACCAAACGCGTTTCGAGCAGCAGAAGCAGCCAGTTTATATGCAAAGTCTATGTGGAGGAGCGGCGAGGAGCGGCGCGGCGTGACGCGGCGCGTTTTGAGCAGTTCAAGCAGCGCGGCAGTTCTTTTCCGCGCACGCGGCGCGTCCAAAGCAGCAGCTGCCAGAGTTCAACGAAATGAACTTTGACCTACTTTCGCTGCTCGCCGCAGCAACCAATCGGGAGAGACTCTGCTATGTGATGACGCAACGACAACGGGACTTTTTTTGGACTTTTTAAACTTAGCCCAACGAGCCTCCATGAAGAAACCAGCCTCCGGTAAGAAACTTGGCATTTTTACAGTTGCTGCTGTCCACTCGAGCGTACGATCACCCTCAACATAAAAAAACGTTTTAATCTCAACAAAGACTTTCGGAGCTGCAGTTCGGCTCGTAGAAAACCCACTCAAGTAGTAACGAGGCTCACGGATAGGCACAGCTGATTTCATCTGCCACTGTACAAAAAACAAAACGAACCCGACCGGAAAAGGACCAAGACGCTCCTCCCACTGTGCGTCATCAGACGCGTTCGATGTGAACAGACATCTGTTGACAAGCAGCCAACACCGCGCGTCGGGAGCGTTTTGACGCGTTTGGTGGGAACCCGGCTTTATTCTTATTTTGCTTAATGGCATTTAACTCTGCATGTCATCCCTGAAATACTGACAAACAGAATCACACGTCCAAGTGTGAACTGTGTCACAGAGTAAACACAATAAAAACATGTATTATCTGCAGCATTGTTCATTAAAATGACTCAACACAATTTATGTATTACAGAAAATATACATTCGATAGGCACACTTAATGGTATTGTAGACCATTGCATTAGGTAAAACATTCAGCAAATATTTTTACTTTAATACTTTAAGTATTTTTAAAAGCAAGTACCGGTACTTATTTACTTTTACTTAAGTAAAATATTAAAGCTGCACTGACATCATGTTTTAACTATAAATCATTTTGCACTACATATATATATATATATATATATATATATATATATATATATATATATATATATATATATATTATCATTGAACTATGTTCGTTTTTGCAAAATAAATTGTAAATATATTAAAATTTCATTACAAGTTATGGTAATTTTCTCGCTGGGACACGCCCACAGAAATCCGAGAACTTCCGCAAAAGGTCACGTGACGTAAGGAGATGAGACTCTGCTCAGTGCGCACTTTGTAAACAACATGGCGGCCGATACAGAACCGGACGAATTTAGCAAACTGAGTGAAGAATAGAGCGATTTTTAGTCAGTTTGGGAAGCCAAAGTTATTTCAGGGGGTTAAACAATAAACAGCAGGTTCTAATTTATGTCTGCAGCCGTATTTAATGAAGCCTTACCAACGAGGAAGCAGGTGTCAAGCCGCGACTTTACTTGACTTGTGAGGACCGAAGAGGACGTGATGGAACCTGTTCACGTTGTCCACAGAGCACTGATTGGTACTGCTTTAATTAATGTATCCATCTAATAATTATTCAACATTACTTATAGTTTAAAAAAGATGAGTCCCTTTGAAGCATCTGTTTTATTTTCTCTGTTTATTCTAACGTTATGTGCAAAATTTCACCCAAATTCTGTCTAAATAACCACTACATTTTCATAGCTGATCATCAGTGGTTTCAGCTGTAATAATCAAAATAAAACAATATTTGATATTCACCCTATTATAAGTTTAATCATATAAATATTTGCTAATTTAAGCTTGTAATACCTTTTCTGCCAGTTTTTTTTTTTTGCATATTTAGATAATGTTATCAAGTTTTTTGTTGTAATTTCTGCTACTTTGAGCAACCATCCTACATCCTGCTCAGCTGATGTGAAGTTTTGACCTTCTTTTCTTTGTGGTTCCTGCAGGAACGTGTCCTCGATGGCGGTGCTGATGATATGACCAGTCTGAAGAGTGGACGCTTGCAGCCAGAACACGCTGGGAGTGATGGGAAAAACGCTGCTGCTGAGGTGACATGATCACAGACAACATCCATCCATCCACCCACCCATCCATCCATCATCTGACACCCACCCATGCATCCATCCATATGGTACTTCTACTTTTACTAGAGTACATTTTTGTTTGTTTATTTGTACTTTTACTTAAGTACAATGTTTGAGTACTTTCTCCACCACTGGTGAGGTGAAGGAGGATGACTCGCTGTGGCGACCCCTGAAGAGGGAAAAGCTGAAACAAAAAGAAGAAGATGATGATAATAAAGAGATTGAAACGATTGTCAGGAAAAACACAAGCCATTTAGATGATTTAAGGAACTCACAGTTTACATTAAAACTTGTTTAGAAAGTCTGTTAAAAGCCCTTACAACTTCTGATCTGCCTTTTCACAGAAACTGAACTAAAATTTAGCATGGCTGTAGCTGAGAGTCATTCACCACATCCTCTGAGAGTGACCTCAAGATCATAACTTTATTTTCAAGAATCAACCACAATGACAACAACGCCACCATTTGTCATCGTAGGATGATCTTACTGTAGACTAAAACTCTGGCGTGAAAAGCACTGGGTGATTGTTACCAGACCTTTTAGCAGGATTCAAATGCAACAAACAAACTGACTGTGAGTGAAGTTTTAATTTAACAACAGTTAAAGATATTCTCTAGGAGCTCCTGTGAAACATGTAAAACTTCAAGAGTCAAAGAGTCTGAAGGAGGAACTTGTCGGACTGTTCTGTTCTCAGTTAGATCTACAGGAAACTCTGTGTTCTCGCTCTTTAAGGGCTTCATGCATTACCTGCTCTGATGTACCATGTGGTGTGTTAGAAAGAACATTTGCTTCCTTTACTCAGGCAGAACGGCACAAAACCTCACAGCTGTGATGATCAAAAACATCAGGAGATGTGACAACAGTCAGTTTGCAACATTTTTTAAACGCCTTTAACGTGTTATTGACTTAATATTCTTATAAAATGTCTGAGTTGGCTTATCAAATTTGTCATATTACAAAGTAAAATAACTGCTGAAGATGTGACTTTATGTCTTTTAACAGTTTTTGAAAGATCTTTGAATAAACTAAGGTTGGCTTTCTTCAGTGTTGCATTAAATATTCATCTTATACCTTTATTTATTTTCGTATTGCGTTGCATTATTAATTATCTATCAAATTTCTTCTATTTGGTGATGCAATACATTTTTGGGGACACATACTTATATTATTTATATATTTAGGTTTAGAAAAACAATCCTACTTTATGAAAGCACCTGTTAGCAGAGCAGTAAAATGGACCAGTTTTCTCTAAAATGTAAGATATTAATGCAAAAACAGGTAAAGTATAATAAAAATGGCGTCTTGCACTAAACAGTCCATTATTTTGAGTTTTTATCGTCCTTTTGCATATGTCTGTGGGAGTTTGTGTCTGTTAGCAAAATATCTCATGAACCACTGGGTACATTTTAACAAATCACGAAGGAAACTATTGTTGTAATATGGGACTTACGGGCCCACCATTAATCGTGTAATTAAACACTTACGGGCCCACCATTATGTAACTGAACACCGAGCGGTGCCAATTATATTTAAGGGATATATTATATATTAGATATATATTTACCGGTACACCGAGTTCCTCACTGCACTCCGCCAGGCGAGGACCTTTTTATCTCTGTCTCTATAGAGCAGACTTGACTGGTCGTGAAGGAGTTGTCGCGAACACACAGCTACAATGAGTTTCTCTTCCATAGTACATGACTCCGCGGGTTTTTTCTGTGTCCCACAAACAATACGTCACATAGTTGCGCAATACCCGTCCCCTCGTTTCCGCGTCACATAGGGACTCTCCCCCTCTCTTCTCCCCCCGACTCTCGAGAGTTGAACGGCGTTTGAACGTTTGAACGGCGAAAACTTCAGCAATGATCAACGCTGCTTTGGAGGCTGAAGCGGGTTCACGTGCACGGAAAACGCTTTCCAGCACGCTCAACACGCACGTGACGTGACGCCCGACGCCAAGACGCGGCTGGAGGCGCGTCCCCCATTGACTTTGCATATAAACTGGACGCTCCTGCAGTTGAAAACGCGTTTGGTCAGGATGTGGCTTAAGACTTTATATGGAGGGCGGAGTCTGCCCAACTCCTGAAAGGTTATTGGCTGGTTTAACAAAATAAACGAATGAGTTTTAGCTCCCACAGTCGGAAGATCTCTGAAGGACAGTAGGAAAACTTGTTTACATAAGCGGCCAGATGGCGCTTGTTGGTACAGAGAATATTATGGCTAACTTGATAGACAACACAAAAGAAGTTGCAAGTTAAAAGTTTACCCTGAACTTGTGCCTTAGATTCGAAGCCTACTGTACTGAAGAATAAAACCAGCAGAAGGGTCAAACTCATGCAAGTAACAGATCATTAAATGACAAAAGTATACTGTTGATCAATTCTGAATTAACACACATTAAAAGAAAGTTCTTTCTGATTGATTGGTGTCCATTAATTCAAACTAATTGCAACAAAATAGTGTCCACTTGTCTCCTTCAGAGTTCAAGAAAAGTGTAAACACTCAGAGTTTCAGAGAGATGTGAAGAGGCTTAAATCCCATAACGGACATGAGAGTGCTGTACTGTATTGCTACACTATCGATGAACTGATTAACTTTTGGAGTCTATCGCTGTCAGAAACACCTGGCCTAAAAACTAAAAAGAACGTCTGAACCTCAGTTTTACAGACACTGAGCTAAAATTTGATGTGGTAGTAGCTGAGAGTCATCCACAACACGTACTCTAAAGCATCACATCATTCAGTACCTCAAAAAATCCAGTAAAATTTCTCAACACAAGTTCATCTTTGTCTAAAACTAATGAGCGATATGTTTTCAAGGAAAGCATGTCGCGTTCCTTCAAGGAACACTTTGCATTTGTGTCGAATTTTTTCAATCTACTTTTATTTGTATAGCACTTTAAACAAACAGATCAAAGTTCCACATGCAGCAGCAGACAAACCATAAAAACAAAGCATAAATACAAAACGACAACAACAATAAATAAACAAATATGTGGTAAAATAAAACAAAAAACTAAAAGATCAGGGAAAATCAAAGCATTTGAGATCAACTCTTACAGAGTGTTAAATACCAATTGAATTGAATTGAATTGAATTGAACTGATTTGAACTAAATTGAATTGCCAAAAAAACAAGAAGGAGTATGGAGTAGAATAAGTATGCTAATGTCCCCGTCGCTGAGAGATTTGAATAGTGAATGCTTGTAAATACTGAGATGAGTGTTTTTCTGAACTGGAGTGGGAACAGGGAGAAGTACAGTAAAGCTCAAGTACAAGATGTTGATGGGGAGGAGTTACACTGGAGACGAACAGAAGGAGGTTTTCTTTTCTGGCGTAGAGTGACGGATCCCGATGAGTGCAGGGAGACATCTGATTCACCAGCAGGTACAATGGAGGAGCCAGGGGGTGGTCAATGGTGGCCTTGCCCACCATAAATTATTCTTTTAGGAAACTTAAGCAATTTAAAAATTAGAAAGCATACCGGTAGTCTTCTTAAATGACTGGGGTGGG
>JBBPBX010078498.1:0-16611 GCA_038048925.1 Garcialebias charrua
ACTCTGCGGTCTACACTCATCTCCAGGCCAGAGGTCACTCTTTCAGGGATGAAGATGTTCACATCCTTTATAGAGAGGAACGATGGTTTGAGAGAGGAGTAAAGGAGGTTATCTTTGTGAAAAGAAACCGTCCATCATTAAACAGGGGTGGAGGCCTCCGGGTTCAACTGTCCCCCTTATGGTACATTCACACCTAACAGCGTTTCAACTGCAGGAGCCTCCAGTTTACATGCAAAGTCAATGGGGGACGCGCCTCCATGCGCGTATTGGCGTCGGGCGTCACGTCACGTGCGTGTTGAGCGTGCTGGAAAGCGTTTTTCCGTGCACGTGAACCCACGTCAGCCTCCAAAGCACGCCTCCAACATGCTGAAGATTTCTCCGTTCAAACGTTCAAACGCCGTTCAACTCTCCCTGATTGGTTGATCAGGGAGAGTCGGGGGGAGAAGAGAGGGGGAGAGTCCCTATGTGACGCGGAAACGAGGGGACGGGGGTATTGCGCAACTATGTGACGTATTGTTTGTGGGACACAGAAAAAACCCGCGAAGTCGTGTACTATGGAAGAGAAACTCATTGTAGCTGTGTGTTCGCGACAAGTCCTTCACGACCAGTCAAGTCTGCTCTACAGAGACAGAAATAAAAAGCTCCTTGCCTGGCGGAGTGCAGTGAGGAACTCGGTATACCGGTAAGCTCCTCCCACACACCCCGCCGCCACACCGCCGCAGTTTCGCGTTCTGGTCTGGACACCACTGTGGGTCCAGTGCGTCCACTTGCGTGCGTGACAAGCTTTTTGGAAGTTGAAACACTGCTAGGTGTGGACGTACCATTATACAACGCTGTTATTGCTAGTATCACTCAGCCCTCTGTGAATCGCAAACAACCATCAGGGTGCTAACGATCCATCGTTAGGCAGATGGTCCTCCTTGATCATGAGAGCAGCTGGTTTTGGCTGTCATCAACAAACTGGTTGATCCACTGTGAGAGGGTGCTATTTATAAGACTGAGCTGAATACAGCAGCTCAGACTGAGGAAGTCTTTCAGACGAAAGACGAAACGTTTCTACAATTTTTTGCTTTTTGTTTTTTGAATGTCCAAAGGACCAGACTTAGCTTTTTTTAGATCTGATGAAAATGTCTTACTAGTATTGGCATCAGAAGCATTTGTAAGGGGTGGGGGCAGGTACACCGGTGGGAGATGTGGGGATCCTCCCCCAGAAAATTTGGAATAAAGTAGATGCCATTTCCTGTATTCTGGTGTATTTTAAAGGGTTAAACATCTATGTTTACCTACATAAGTAACTTGATTCAATAACTAGTTTAGAGAGCAACAAGAAGTAACCTCCCAGCTGAATGCATGCAGCTCAAAAACCTGTTTTATTTAACTACAGACTTTATCTTATTTGAATTAAACGGTTTTAACTCTTTAAAGGTGCTATGTGTAACTTTCTGTAGAGCACAGAACTTAGAAAAATTTTCAACAGGCAAAGCATTCTGATCCCTCCCCCATATGGCTCTGCCCCCCTTGCTCTGCTGAAATTCAAATTCAAGCTCCGTTTTTATTGGCTGATTCAAATTCAAGCTCTGTTTTTATTGGCTGGTTACAAACTCTGTTTTTATTGGCTGGTAAACGGCGGGTCACTCTGTGTTTTTAGTGTTTTTATAAATGCTGATAGAGAAGCAAGGGGACTATAGTTTTTTTCAGAGATTACTTTGTCTAACACCAGTCTGTCAGTAGATAGTGACAGAGTGAAGAAATATGTAAAAATATATTGTTAGAAAAGTTACAGACTGCACTACAAAGTTACATAGTGCAGCTTTAACTTTACTTATTCATGTTCCTCAGAGGGAAAATCAACCTTCGTATTTAAGCTGTCACCCCCGCTCTGACTGACTTTATCGTGCACTGAACTCCGTTCAACTTCTGAGTATTTTTCTTATTTATCCCGCAGAAATAACTTGGAGCCTCCGTCAGAAAGGAGGGGGAGTTGTTTTCAGCAGAGAGTGTGTGTGGGGGGTGGGGGGGTGGCGCTTTGATTCGCTGCAGACGGAGTGCAGCCAAACAGAGTTTTATTTAGAACAGGGAAAAGCTGCTATCACTGAGGTTGCAGCTCACGCCTCAAAAAGAACACGCGCGCACACATGAATGGACTTCCCGCTAGCTGACCGACCGCTATTCTTCGTCTCTCTTTATCCGGTTGCTCATTTGACCCACGTACCTTGCGCTCTGATTCGCTCGAAAGGGAGGACACATCGTCAGTCAGAGGAGGCGCCGGACACATGAGGAGGAAAAATTACCTCCTGTTATGGAGGAAGCAGAGCGCAACTTGTTTCTAAAACTATATTTTGTCCCGGTATAGTAACCGGGAGTTACTCCGCATTGATTTGACTGTGAAGCCGCTAGGGGTTGAACGAGTACATAATTTTTAAACTCGACATTAACATAAAAAAGTTCGAGTAGTGCTCGAGTAGTCAATGATGTCATAGAGGCAAAATAAATAAATATATAAAAATGCATAAAAACTAGGCTTGTTATAGATTAACCGATTCGACCGGATATCCGGTTTGACAAGCTAGCGATGTGGTTGCATCGGTAGCAGCCACGTAAACCGACAGCAACCAGCCACAAATTCAGAGATGAACCGGTTGAAAAAACACGGACCGGTTATCGCGAGACTTGCTGGGTTTACAATGCGTTTCTAAAACAACACGAGAGCGATGCTATTCTCACGCATGCGCCATAGCTCACGGACGAGCATGGATGTAAATAGTAGCCGCGCGCGTTAGCGAGTCACCGTGAAAGATTTTCAACACATCAGCCAGACAAAAATCTACAGGTAGTCCCCGATTTACGAGTGAGATCCGTCACAACGAGGCGCTCGTAAACCGGAAATCTCGTAATTTGGAACGGCCGCCATTTCTCTCGTAAATCCGGAAATCCGCTCGTAAATTGGAACGGTTTTCGCTAGCGCGCCTAAAAACACTCTATTTTCATCTAAAAACTACTTTTGAGTGCATAAAAATGATCGGAAACGTGTGTTTATATGCTTAACTAACTAACTGTAGTGAAAAAACACATGAAAACTCAGTATTTTTTTCGTTTTTTCCAAAAATGTGCAGCTCGTAAGTCTGGAACCTCGCAGATCAGAGCGCTCGTAAATCGGGGACTACCTGTAAAGTGTGGAACGTGTTCGGGTTTTACTAGAAGGACGGAAAACTCGACAAAAGCCACGCTATTTGTAAGCTATGCAGCGCACCTCCGAAGTACACTGGTAGCACAACAAACCTCGACCAACAACTTTTCAAGCCTCACAACAACGAGCAAGAGCATGCAGCTGCCACACACAAAGCCACACACAAAGCGACGGGTAACGTTATCACTAAATTTTACGGGCAACTCTTTTCTACTTTGGTCCAAATTTTTCCTGCAGGTGGCGGTAAAACAACAGCTGCTAATGAAACTCACGAAGAAGAAATCCGCTCTGAAGTTTGAGTAAACAAAGCAAGAAACAGAAAAGAGAAAACGTTGCGTTTGATTGCGGTTCTGTTGTGTCTCTGGTCTGTTTTGTATTGGTTAACTGGACCCGAGTTCGGACTCGGTTGGACTCTGGGTTCGTGTCCTCTGGACCCATTTTGTCTCCGAGTTTCAGCGGAGCGAAACAATGGAAGCTAACAAGGTGAGCTTCCCCCTCTTTTTGGTAAAAGTTATTCTTCTTGGGCTGCCTGTGCAGCTGTTTTCTCCTTGTTGAGACACCGGCCGGCTTCATGCGCCTGCGGCTCTGTTGCTCTCGAGTTTAACAACGTAAAGCATGTGTTGCAAACCCGCGCGTGCGTCAAACATAAAGCAGCGCCGTCATCTCGCAAAACCCCATATGAAGCTTCTTTGCGACAGTTATTTTTTTATTCTTATTTATCACGATAGAGACGATAGAAGGAAAGTAGCACGATAGACACGTTTCTATCGTCCCCACGATATATATCGTCATATCGCACAGCCCTAGGTCCGACCCGACACATCGCATGCGGGGGCTGTGTTGGTGATTAAGATAAAGAGGGCTGTGTTGGTGATTAAGATAAAGAGTAATCACGTTGATAACTAAGTATGCAATGGACCTGTCGCATTTTCTTAGCAAAAAAGGAGCTTGTGAACTTGTAGGGCACAGGCTTAGCAATAAAAAAAAGAAAGAAAGAAAAGAAACAGGAAAGGCGGCGGCGGTGTCCGGAGGCTGAGGAGGGAGACGGTCAGTAGCAGGTGCCCTGACCATTAAAACATCCTGGGAAGATGCAGGAACGAGGCATAATTGATTAGCTAGCTAACAATGAACAAAATATCTATGCTATTGCTATCTGATGCTATCTGCGAGTCGCGAGTGAACGGCTCCACCCATGCGAAGAACAATTTATATGACTGGAGCAGCAGGGGGTGGGGGCTATACTAATGAGGACCGCGTGACGAAACGCGGTCCCGTTTAAAACACGCCTAAAAAATCCTGAAACACACATGTCTTTATACACAGTTTCATGTATAACTTCAAAATGAATTGAGCTACAATTTTGAGACTTTTTACTCATTTACAACATTACAATTATCACATTTATAATGTTTATTTAAGAAAATGTTGAAATTCACTTTACACTGTCTTTAAAGATGAAAATTTATCAGTGTGAGAGTCTATGTGAAGTTAATGATGACCAGTTAACCAGTGAGTACAGGGTGCAGTGATGGTGCGGTAGTTACAGCCAGTTATGAATCTTAGTGCACCATGATAGACAGTCCATCATCTGCAAGGTGCTTGTAGGAGCGTGCATGTAAATAATGTCACCGTAGTCAATGGCCGGAAGGAAAGTAGCAGTTACGAGGCGTTTTCTGGCATTCAGAGATCTGTTTCTGAAAAAGAAACCCAATTTTAATTTCAATTTCTTTATCAAGTTTTTGACACGAGGTTTTAAAGAGAGATGTAAATCCACCAATATACCCAAGTACTTGTAAGAATCAACAAACTCAATAGGAACAACATTTGTATATAAGATAAAAGGAAGAACTACTGGTACCAATTTCCCATTTGAAAACAGCATCCCTTTGGTTGTATCCGTGTTTAGCACCAGTTTGAGATAGAACAAATCTGACTGAATGATGTGGAATACAGACTGTAAAAGCTGAAAAACCTTAGCAACTGTTTTAGCTCAACAATAAACAACTGTGTCATCGGCATAGAAATGTAAGGATGCATCAGGAATGATCTGACCTACATTACTTTTGTAGATTGTAAAGAGAATGAGCCTGTGGTACACCATTATTGACAGTTGCATAACTGGAAGAGGTACTATTATGTTGAACACATTGCCTCCAATCTGAGAGATAATTAGAGAACCAACCAATAGTGTGATCTGATAAACCAATATCTGACCCTGAACAGATGGCAAGTCCATCACAGGACCACCTTGTCAAAGACAAGTTTTTGTAATTTTATTGATCATTTATAAATTACCTAACACAACCATATAGGAAATCTTTATTTAAAATACTTTGAATTTAGGTAAAAGTTAGAACAAAAAAAAAAAGGTGTTTCTCTTTAACTCTCAGAAAAACACCTAAACCATTCTATAGATTTTTAAACCAGAGCCTCAGTCATCTCATATCCTGTAACTCTCCACTTTGATACAAATTTTAAAAAGTTAGTTTCTGGATAGCTTGGTAAGCAGCAAATGCTCAGGAGAAGAAGAAAAACAGCCAGTTCAGCCTTACTGTTCCCAGTAATAAGTCTTGTCTATCCTTCTCTGTTTCTAACTTCAGACCTCTTTGCTGAAACTTTTGTTTCTGTAATGGAAATGGATAATAGGAGCCCAGGAATCAAGTGCCCTGAAGATCCCGTCAGGCTTACAGCACTGCCAGGGAATTGGAGCACAGTTTCACTGTAGGGAAAGCCAGCACCTCTGATTCTTTCCCCCGCTTTTCATTCACACACCCCTCCATCCCTCCCACACCTCCTCCTCCTCCAAGGTAGAATCCAATTATCTCTGGTGGTCAGGAGTTAGCCTCCTTCAAAAAGCCATAAGTGGTTGATGGAGCTGTATTTTACTGACCATTGTAGAGGTGCCGGAGGCCGCTTCCACTCAGATATGATCTCCCACCAAAGTGTGGAGAAGTGTGCAAGTCAGGTTCGCAGATCTCAGGGGATGGAGCAAGAAAGGCCTGTCATGTATCATGCATTCTGTGGGAGCTGTCTATGAATTGTCCATGGGGGGAAAAAAACTGAACTTGACATCTCTTACTCGGTCACTCTTGTTGATTTTCTTATTGTTTCCTCCAACCTAAATCCATGTATCTCATTCAGCTTGTGTATTTCTTCATAAAACCCATTTATCTATGTGATGCACAGTCTAGCACTTGATTGCTTCCATATTCTGTTCCCTTTGTCATCTTTATTTCTTGTCGTCTGTTGCAGCGTTTTGTGATTTGTTTATGATAATCACTGCACCTCCCCCCCCTTCTGACAAAGTTGGCTGCTTAACAGAGATGTCACAAGAGAGCTACAGTATATTTATTAAACTACCGTAATGGAATGAGAGTGTAACGTTTAGCGCACCCCATCACTACACCTTGCAGCTGCCCGAACCCTCTTGGGTTGGTTACACAAGAAACCATCACTGTAGTTGTCGCTCAGCTGTAAAATAAATAAATAAATGTTTCCAGCTCAGTAGCTATAATAATAATAATCTTTAAGAATGACCTTCAATAAGAAGCACAGCTCTGATCTCGAGCAGGAATACTTGTGGCGTGTTTGTGTTCATCTTTATGATGTGTTTTGAGGTTGTTTGACCAATTGACAGTAGTTTGGTGAGGTTATTTTGTTCATTTTATTCTCTATTTTTAAGTAGGTCATTTACATGGTAAACATATGAGTCATAAATCAGCCAGATTTCTATATTTGTGTGAATGTTAATGAAGTGTTCACACTATTGTGATCCATTTTTCTTCCACACAATGTTTATTTTTTTAGCATCTAACTCGTTCCACAGTTTTTGTGCTATTTCGACAAATCCTTTATAAAAACATCCAGCACATTCAGGCGAAGGGTGCTATGACTTTTGGTATTGGTGCAACTTTAGCCTTTTTTTAATTCAGTATTTATTTATACAGGTTAATCCCATTGAGCAATGGGACTCATTTAAGACCACTTTTAGAAATGTTTAGCCTTTTGACATTTTTTTCTCATAGAAAGTGAAAAGCTCATTTTACATCCTTCAAATCTTTATATCTGTTCACAACCTTTTACTGCTCTTTTCATATTTTATTCTGGTTCAGCTGCTTTCAACTTCCTTGTGCAAATTTAAAAAATGTTCTGCAACTTTCAGCTACCGTAATTTCAGCTGTTCTTTTTGTTTCAGCTGTTTTTTTGCTCCTTTCAGCTTCTTTCTGCTAACTACAACATTTTTGTGTTTCTTCTAACCCCTGTATGTTAAATTAAACTTGATATGCAAGTTTAAGCTTTTTTATTATTATTATTTTATTTTTATTTATTTTTGCTACTTCAGTTACTATTTAGCAGTTTTTATACTAATTTTAGCCTTTTTGGCTAATTCCACATTTTTTTGCACTCATTTAAACTTTTTTCAGTCTAATTCAGCAAAAATGTGCTCTTTCCACTTCTTTCTGGTAATTTAAGCTTATTTCTGCAATTATTAGCTACTTTCAGCTGCTAATTTCAGCTTTTATTTTCAGATGATTTCCACTTTTTTGTGCTCATTTTGGCTTCTTTCAGTAATGTGTTCCTTTTGCTTTCTTCTGATAATTTAAGCTTGTTCTACCTTTTCAGCTACTTTTTATTATTTCTAGCTAATTTCAGCTGTCCAGATAAATTCAAGGTTTTTGTGGTAATTTCTGCTACTTTCAACCTAATTAACTTCTTTCTGCTAACCTCCGCTTGTTATGCTTCTTTCAGCTTTTTTCTGCTATTTTAGCTACTATTTACTGGTAGCTGTTTTTGTGCAAAATTTAACTTTTTCAACTAATTCCACATTTTTTAGCTCTTTTCAGCTCCTTCCACTTCCTTCTGCTGGTTTAAGCTTCTTTCAGCCTTTTCAGCTACTTTTCACCTTTTTGTGTGTGCTAATTTCCTAATTTATGTGCTAATTTCTGCTAATTTAAACCTAATTCAGCAAATATGTGCTCTCTTCTTTCTTCTGCTAACTTAGGCTTGTTCTTCCATTTCAGCTACATTTCAGCTCGTTTATTTAGCTTCTTTCAGCTGTTTTTCACCAAGTTCTTCAGGAGTACGCATTCACACTGCATTTTTGCAACAATTGCAATTTCTCTAGTTTTATTATATACTGTTCCAAAACCTGATTTCTGTAAGTGGTTAAACGGGAGAGCAAAAAAAAAAAGCCTGATGCTTCTGGAGACAGCTGCAGCTAAGGCTAGCTGGAAGGAGGAGGTGCACACTAACTCAGACTCTTTTTTTCTCCTGTTGAGCCAATAACACCTCCAGCGTTTATTCCCTCACATGAAGGAGCAATAACTTGTAGTCCATTCCCTCGACTCTCCTCCTCTGAAGAGATGTTCATCTCCCAAGGAAAAAAAAGAGCCAATGTGTGAGACTGACTAATTTAGTTTTAGCTGCACCTGGGAGTTTGTCAACATCAAATAACAGACAAATATTCTTCTCACCATGTAATATGGTGAATTAGCCATTTCCCCCGACGCATCCCTTCAAACTCAAGCAAAGCTTACAAAAACCCCTGATGTTGTAAAAGTAATGGTGTTACGATGTGTTACTTTGTATTTACACAACACATCTTTACTGGTCTATAAATTTATTATCATCATATGCTGCAGGTTTAATTAATATGACATTGATTTTCACCACATCACCCATCTCCGTGTGTCGATAATCCAAAACAGAAGTGAATACTGCTTTATTTGCTGTTATCTGCACATTGGCCTCGCCCATGCTCTTAAATCGACTTGAGATAAAAGCTCGTGGGCTATACCTCCAGTTGTGAACCATAAATATGTTGTCTGAGTCACCTTGCATTTGATATATGGTGACCTTTGGCTTCGACTCTTGTGCAATTAGATGGGCTGGTGAGTGAGGGGGAGTTCTTAGACATCACGGAGATCAAGAGGCAGCAGGCTGAAGACTATGAATGCATCACCCACAACGGCGTGGCGCCGCCAGACCAGCGCAAGGTCAAAGTCACAGTCAACTGTAAGTACCCCTCCATGTGCTAACACAAAAGCCTGGTGGTGATAATTCAACTAAAGCTTGCTGCATAATTATGTACTGTATTAATAATGTATGTAAACGCTGTACAAGCATTGTTACGTATTTAAATTTGGTCCTCTCTGGACATTTTTCTACCTCATAGGCAACCAGAGTCGGACACTTGCCTTTTCAATAACCGCAGGTGTTTTCTAACCACATTTTCCATTTGCTTACTTCATGTGATTTTATTTGCCAGATCCCCCCACGATGATAGACATGAAGAACATGCCAGCCCATTTGGGGAAGACCGTCGTCCTGCGCTGTGATGCGATGGCGGTCCCATCAGCCTCCTTTGAGTGGTACAGAGATGACCACAGGTGAGGTCACCTTCGAGTGCACTGCTTATTTGTTATAATGCAGTAAGAATAATAATAATGAATTTAATTTGTAACGCACTTTTCATTAACAAAAATCTCAAAGTGCTAAACCCAGTAAACCCAAAGTACGTGATTGGTTTATACGAAGTTATTTTCTTTGTAGAGTTTGGATTGTTTTGACACTGAACTGGAAGTTTATGAAGGTGGCCTTCTATTTAAAAAGTATCCCTAAAATTTGTAAACACTGAATGTTCAGGTAATATAAGCATAACAAAGCCCTCTACAACCTAGCTCCGTCTTATATTACAGATCTTATTGTTCCATGTTTTCCTAACAGAACACTTTGCTCTCAGACTCTATGCTTACATGTGGTTCCTAGAGTTTCCAAAAGTAGAATGAGAGGAAGATCTTTCAGTTATCAGGCTCCTCTCTTGTGGAACCAACTTCCAGTTTCTGTTTGTAAGGCTGACACATAGACTGGGCTTAAGACTTTCCTTTTTGATAAATCCTGTAGTTCGGCTTGTTATGCTGCAACAGGCTTAGACTACTGGAGGGCAAATTGACCATCCATCCATCCATCCATCCATTTTCTTCCGCTTATCCGGGGTCGGGTCGCGGGGGTAGCAGCCTAAGTAGGGAGGCCCAGACTTCCCTCTCCCCAGCCACTTGGAGCAGCTCCTCTGGGGGAATCCCAAGGCGTTCCCAGGCCAGCCGAGAAACATAGTCCCTCCAGCGTGTCCTGGGTCTTCCTCTGGGTCTCCTCCCGGTGGGACATGCCCGGAACACCTCACCAGGGAGGCGTCCAGGAGGCATCCTAACCAGATGCCCGAGCCACCTCAACTGGCTCCTCTCGATGTGGAGAAGCAGCGGCTCTACTCCGAGTCCCTCCCGGATGACTGAGCTTCTCACCCTATCTCTAAGGGAGAGTCCAGACACCCTGCGGAGAAAACTCATTTCAGCCGCTTGTATCCGAGATCTCGTTCTTTCGGTCACAACCCAAAGCTCATGACCATAGATGAGGGTGGGAACGTAGATCGATCGGTAAATTGAGAGCTTTGCCTTTCGACTCAGCTCTCTCTTCACCACGACAGACCGGTACAGCGCCCGCTTCACTGCGGATGCTGCACCTATCCGCCTATCGATCTCACGCTCCAGTTTTCCCTCATTCGTGAACAAGACCCCGAGATACTTAAACTCCTCCACTTGGGGCAGGACCTCCTCCCCGACCCGGAGAGGGCATGCTACCCTTTTCCGGCTCAAGACCATGGCCTCGGATTTGGAGGAACTGATCCTCATCCCGGCCGCATCACACTCGGCTGCAAACCGCTCCAGCGAAAGCTGTAGATCACGACCTGATGAAGCCAATAGGACCACATCATCTGCAAAAAACAGAGAAGCGATTCTAAGGCCACCAAAACGGATCCTCTCAACACCTTGGCTGCGCCTAGAAATTCTGTCCATAAAAGTTATGAACAGAATCGGTGACAAAGGGCAACCTTGGCGGAGTCCAACTCTCACTGGAAACGAGCCTGACTTACTGCCGGCAATGCGGACCAAGCTCTGACACCGGTCGTACAGGGACCTAACAGCCCATATCAATGGGCCTGGTACCCCATACTCCCGGAGTACCCCCCACAGAACCCCCCGAGGGACGCGGTCGAATGCCTTCTCCAAGTCCACAAAGCACATGTAAACTGGTTGGGCAAACTCCCACGTACCCTCCAGGACCCTGTTGAGGGTGTAGAGCTGGTCCAGTGTTCCACGACCAGCACGAAAACCACAGTGCTCCTCCTGAATCTGAGGTTCGACTATCCGACTATCCTAAGGAACTCCGGGTGAATCTCATCCATCCCCGGAGCCCTGCCACCGCGGAGCTTTTTAACCACCTCGGTGACCTCAGCACAAGAGATTGGAGAGCCCGACCCAAAGTCCCCAGGCTCCACTTCCTCAGTGGAAGACGTGCCAGTAGGATTGAGGAGGTCTTCGAAGTATTCCGCCCACCGACTCACAACATCCCGAGTTGAGGTCAACAGCACGCCATCCCCACCATAAATGGTGTTGGTCGCGTACCGCTTTCCCCCCTGAGACGCCGGATGGTGGACCAGAATCGCCTCGAAGCCGTACGGAAGTCATTCTCCATGGCCTCTCCGAACTCCTCCCACGCCCGAGTTTTTGCCTCAGCAACCACCCGAGCCGCATGCCGCTTGGACTGTCGGTACCTATCTGCTGCTTCCGGGGTCCCACAGGCCAAAAAGGCCCAATAGGACTCCTTCTTCAGCTTGACAGCATCCCTCACCGCCGGTGTCCACCACCGGGTTCGAGGGTTGCCACCACGACAGGCACCAACAACCTTGCGGCCACAACTCTGATAAGCTGCCTCGACAATAGAGGCGCGGAACATGGCCCACTCGGACTCAATGTCCCCCGCCTCCCTCGGAACGTGTTCAAAGCTCTCCCGGAGGTGGGAGTTAAAGCTCCGTCTTACGGGAGACTCTGCCAGACGTTCCCAGCAGACCCTCACAATACGTTTGGGTCTGCCAGGTCTGACCGGCATCCTCCCCCACCATCGGAGCCAACTCACCACCAGGTAGTGGTCAGTTGACAGCTCCGCCCCTCTCTTCACCCGAGTGTCCAAGACATGCGGCCGCAGATCAGATGAGACGACAACAAAGTCGATCATCGAACTGCGACCTAGGGTGTCCTGGTGCCAAGAGCACATATGTACACCCTTATGCCTGAACATGGTGTTCGTTATGGACAATCCATGACGAGCACAGAAGTCCAATAACAGAACACCACTCGGGTTCAGATCAGGGGGGCCGTTCCTCCCAACCACACCCCTCCAGGTCTCACTGTCATTGCCCACGTGAGCGTTGAAGTCCCCCAGTAGAACAAGGGAGTCCCCAGGAGGCGCACTCTCCAATACCCCCTCCAAGGACTCCAAAAAGGGTGGGTAATCTGCGCTGCCGTTTGGCGCATAGGCACAAACAACAGTCAGAGCCCGTCCCCCCACACGTAGGCGAAGGGAGGCTACCCTCTCGTTCACCGGGGTGGCAAATTGACCACAATTCTTAAAATCAATTGTTATAGATGAAGAGTTTTAGTTTTTTTTCATGTTTTTTTTTTCATGTTTTTTTTTTTTCATTTACCCTTTATTTATACATGTAGTCTCATTGAGCCACGGGAACTCATTTTCAAGAGAGACCTGTTTAGGGAGCAGATGGTGGGGGTTAAGGGCCTTGTTCAGGGGCCCAGAGTCGGGCGAATGGGGGTGGAGGCAGGTGTGGGTGTTTCACCTTTTCCACCCACATTTTGATTTTGTCAATACTGGGGCTTGGACGGTGATCTTCCGATCACAGGCCCACCTTCTCTAACCTATGCATCATGCAGCACCACCAGGTAGTGGTCAGTTGACAGCTCCGCCCCTCTCTTCACCCGAGTGTCCAGGACATGCGGCCGCAGATCAGATGAGACGACAACAAAGTCGATCATCTAACTGCGACCTAGGGTGTCCTGGTGCCAAGAACACATATGGACACCCTTATGCCTGAACATGGTGTTCGTTATGGACAATCCATGACGAGCACAGAAGTCCAATAACAGGTGCATCATGCTGCATTGATCCATTATTGATATTAATTCTATCTTAACATGTAATTCTTGACCTGCCATTGTGTATCTGTTCCTTCTTCCTCTTACTCTCAAACCCAGCTGGTCGAAGCAGATGGCCACTTGTCCTGATCCTGGTTCCCTCATTTTTTCCTTTCCACTGTTTCCTTCATGCTTGCTCAAGATGAGAATCTGTGATGAAGTTAAACAAAGCAGTCTTCCCCCCAGATAAATAATGTTGTTACATGTAATTTAATTTTTAAGTATATGAATGTTTCTGTTTAGTGCCCTGAGATGACTTCTGTTGTGACTTGGCTCTGTATAAATAAACTGAATTGAAGTGAATTGAATACCAAGTTTTCATTTAAATTGTATTGTTAAAAATTATTAAAAAAACCCTGCAACTTCAAAATCATTATGTGAATGTCTAAAAAAGCTAAGTCTGGTCCTCTGGACATTCAAAAAACAAAAAAATAGAAACGTTTCGTCTTTTGTCCAAAAAACTTCCTCAGTCTGAGGTGCTGTATTCAGCTCAGTCTTATAAATAGCACCCTCAGTGGATCAACCAGTTTGCTGCTGATCAAGGAGGACCATCAGCCTAACGATGGATCGTTAGCACCCTGATGGTTGTTACGGATACACAATGGCAGGTCAAGAATCATGTTAAGATAAAAATAATATCAAATGAAAACTATTCAATTTTAACAATTAATTTTAAGAAATGAGGTCAATTTGACCAACCTGTAGTTAAGTCTATGACAGCATAACAAGCTCCTAACTACTGTATACCGATACTACTATCCTAACTATAGGACTTATAGTCCTCCTACAAATCTCCTACAAATCTCCATCCCATCACGCTCTCAGATCCTCCTCTTCGCTACACCTCCATGTACCCTCTGCCCGCCTCTCCACCATGGGGAGCAGGGCCTTCACCTGCTCTGCCCCTCACCTCTGGAACGCTCTACCGCCAGACCTTCGAAACACCACCTCCCTTTCTCTGTTCAAGACAGCCCTGAAAACACATCTCTTTAGACTAGCTTATCATTAACTTTACTAAATGTATTTTTATTATTTTGCATTTTATAATCTTTATGTATTTTATATTTCAATTTGTCGCTGATAATGTTTGATCTGTATTACACTGTATTGGTTTGTTAAGTGTCCTTGGGTGTCCTGAAAGGCGCTTTTAAATAAAATGATTATTATTATTATTATTATTATTATTATTATTATTATTATTATTATTATTATTATTATTATTATTATTATCAAAAAGTAAAGTCTTAAGCCTAGTTTTAAACTGGACAATGTGTCAGCCTCACGGACAGAAACTGGATGTTGGTTCCACCAGAGAGGAGCCTGATAACTGAAAGATCTTCCTCCCATTCTGCTCTTGGAAATTTTTAACAGACACAAGTAAACCTACAGTTTGAGAGCAAAGTGCTCTGTTTGGAAAATATGGGACAATAAGATCTGTAATATATGATGGAGCTAGGCTGTTGAGGGCTTTGTAGGTTAGGCACAATATTTTGAATTCTATTCTGAATTTGACAGGGAACCAATGGAAAAAAGCTAAAACTGGAGATATATGGTATTTCCTGCAACCTCCCAAAAAAAGAAAAGAAAGAGAAAGGACTTTAAACTTGTTCATTTACCCAGATTTAGCTTGGCAGAGTTGCTTTTTTTTTATGTCAAAATAGCTTTATGAAACTTTTGCACAGTTCAGTATTTATTGTTGAGTGTTTTTTACACGTCCTCTCTGTTGGGTGAAACCTTGAGTTTCTCTAATATACAGGTTGCAGGACTTCATTATAACTGTGATGTTAAAAGGGGAAAGAAAACAGTTCAATGTCAGACAGTAATTTCACTCTTTACCTTCAGCTCGGCTGTGCAGGGAATTTCAATCAATGTCAATCAACAGTTCTAAAGTTTGGCCACCAGCCCGAGTATAAAATGGAATTGTAAGGTTTAGTTTAATTGGAAGCTCCTTTTAATGCTTTTATGATACTTGTAAAATCTAATATCAGACATCAGTGATCAGTCACAATGAATTATAAAAAGCGTTTCAATTACAATATTGTAAAAAATCCCAGAGAATGTAGATACTGGTGAGTAATTTGGCACCAGGTACAGTAAAATGTTGAGACGTTAAAATAAAAACGTGATCCAGAGAGAGCAGCATAAAACGCCCCATTAGGATGTTTTTATTTATAGACTGTGAAATTCCAGTATTAGCACAAGGTTAGTCTGTGATTAAAAGGAGACTGTGCTGCAAAGTTGTCAACAAAAAAAAATGACACCAGCTATGTGTTTACGTGTGATGTTTCCTTACACGTTTTTCTGCTTCCTTCCTTCGCTTCTGCACCCACTCTACCCAGGCCGGTAGAGAACGACAACACCTTAAGGATCAAAAATGAGAAGACGCGCTCACTGCTTCTGTTTACCAACGTGACAGAGAAACATTTTGGCAACTACACTTGCTTCGCCTCAAACCGTCTGGGCTCTTCCAACGCCAGTATGCTGCTGTTTCGTAAGTTATCACAGAACGCCCGTGCATTCACACTCTGTGCAGTGCCCGAGCGTGCAAATACAGAAAGTCCCTAAAAACGCTCGCATTTATCTTTTCCGACCATCACGACTTAGACAGGTCCTGCTGCAAAAACATATACGCTATGTCTGTTTTTTTTGCAGTCTGCCTTCCGCTCCCTTCTTTTTTCCATTTTCGTTATTCTCCGCCCCATTAAAGCTTTGCTCGCCTATATTACAGCTTCTCTCGCTTTTTCAAACTCCCTCCCTCCCCCTTCTCTCCTCCGTACACATTCCCGCCTGTACACACAGACTGTCGCTCTGTTCTGTCCTGTTACCCAAGAAGTTGTCATTTCTCTCGAGCCCAGTTCACATTAACCATTCCCAATGAGCGATTTCCTACCCTTCCATTTTCCATCACCCTCCCTTTAGTGCATTTGGCATTACCATCTTAAGTGAGTCCTTCATCTCCCCCTCTTTTTTCTTCTTCTTTCGTTTCTTTCTCCATTATCTCATCCAGTCTTCCTTCAATGACTCCCTCCTCCGCCAGACCCATACATCTTTCCGCTCTCGTTTTTCACTGCGGCAGCCACTTCTGTCAGCCTATCTCTCCATCATCTGTCCTTCTGCCTCCTCTTTCCTTCCTAATCTTCTCCTCTCGTCATTAGAACACAACAAACCCTTTCTCTGTTCTCGACCTCACGCTAAAGAGTCGAACCACAATCGGATACTTTTGTGGCATCTTTATAAGACGTTCCTCGCCGTCGCTGCCTCACCTAACTTTATTTTCCTGCTTTTCTACCGCTTATTTCACCCTTTTAAAGGTGCCGCGTGTGGCATTTTAACACCAGAAACCCTCAATCACATCAAAACTGGAGCATTATTGTAATTAGCCTC
>JBBPBX010078499.1:5161-16611 GCA_038048925.1 Garcialebias charrua
TATACAAAGATCTTTGTGCAAAACAAGTAAACAACAGCTCTGAGGATATTGTTTTGACTAACTAGGTAACATTGTGAATCACCTCTGAAGAAAACAGCTTCAGCTCAAAGACTGCTCACGACAGGTGTCTCTGAAAGAATAATCACTTTCTGAAAAACAGAACAGAGAAATATGTTATCCACATTGTAATATTTTACATTATTTCATTATAAGAATTGAGAACAACAATCAAAATTATTCATGTTCACACTTGTTAATCAAATAAACAAACTTCATTAATGATTTGTTTTTCTTTATTAGAAACAGAGGAAGAATAAGGTAAACATTTGTCAGACTGTAGCTGACTCTGTGTCCCTGATGAGAAATGTGTAGAAAAACATCAGACATTATTGAAGTCGGAGGTAATTTTAAAGCACATGATTCATGGTGAGTCTGAAAGATGAATAAGGGTCAAGGGTCATAATTAGAGCAGTGCAGCTTCATGCTACACCTCTAAGTGGTGATACCTGTTCTTCTTTCTAGCATCATAACTTGTAAAATTTGACCTTCAGCCGTCTTGATCAATACAGAAAATAACTGCATGTATTTGTAAGATCTTAATTGTTAGCACTTGTTTATATTTGATAATCGTTGGAGCTACTGCTACGTATGATTTCAGCTCATTATGTCACGATCGGGTTTAGAAATATAAGCCAGACACAGGAGTACAAAAACACGACGTTTTTATTATTTAGCTGCTGGATGGAGGTCTGGGTCCAGGCAGAAGTCCAGTCTTCTCAGTCTGTAGCTTGGCAGGTGCTGTAGTCGCGCTGATACCAGTGATGTCACTCGTGCAGAGGGAGCTGCAGCAGCGGAGCAGACTTTGGAGCTGTTCGTGGTCCATGGGGGGCTAATCCAGAGGTAGGCTCCAGAAAACGAAGCAGAGTTTATACAAAAGAGAGCAGAGAGCAGATACCAGAACCAAGTTGTGATTCGTAGGCGTAGTCAAAGGAGGGGGAAGGCAGAGTTGTCACCATGGTCTGAGAGTGAAGACAAAATCCATAGAGGGGCAGGCAAGGCAAAGAATCTGTGGTACAGACGTGAGGTCAAAACAAGGCAACGTAATCCAGACTGAGGCACGAAACAGGAAACTATGAAGGCTTGATATTAGAGACCATGGAAGGTATAATAATCTGGCACTGGTTGGTTGTGAACGTGGGACATATAAAGGCAGGTGAATAGGTGAAGCTGATGTGATGAGCGCCAATAGACCTTTTACCAGTTGACGTCATCGCGCATGCGCACTCGCATTTTTCGAGAATCAACCGGAAGCTAGGGCTAACGTCGGAGAGTTTTCATTACTGGCAACGGTCGCGGTGGGGAAATATGACTTTTATTGTGTTTATAATTGTTCGAGGCAACGTAAACGAGTAAAAGAAGAAGGTGAGACTTGTTCGTTTTACCAAGTCCCTCTAGGAAAGTCGAGTAAAGCGACTAAAAGAAGGAAGTTATGGCTTCAAGCGCTTCGCCGGCAGGACTTCACCCCGACACAAAACAGCAAAGTGTGTAATCAGCATTTTTTATCTGGCATGGCCAAACTCCGTGGATTACGTTCCTACATTACATCTTGGATATGGGAAACAGACAAAACAGAGAACAACCTCCCGCAGCAGAATGCTACTGGACAGTTGCTAAGCTAGCAGCTAGCTAGTTCTACTAGGCCTCGCTGTACCTCAGTCCACTGCCTGTGTTGAAGTTTCAACCTGCGACATGCAAGGAGATTCTTCCTTCAACCCCCTGAAGAAACAACAGGTGAGTAAAATGTCATCAAACATGCAGCTGTATAAAAATGAACAGACCACTGCACTGTTAGCCTGTAATCATTTGAACTCTGCATGCGTTGAAAAAATATACAGTAGTAGTTTCCACAAGACAAACATGTTTTATTAACATTATTTGAGGTCTGACAGCACTGCATCTTTGAAAACATTTCTGCCATTTCTCTGTTTCTGTAAGTTATTCGCACAGTTTTGCTGGGAGCATCGGTGACATGCTGTCACAGAAAAAAATAGCAATCCTGTCATCAATGTGTATAAGCATACAGTTTAACTATACATAAGACTGTTTTGTTTATTGTCAAATATGAATTAATACTTTCTTTGTTTTACAGCAACTGGCCACCAACTCCTTGCTGACAAAGGGTTTGATGTCAAGTCAGAGGTGGAAAAAGGGGAGCTAGTCTGAACCTGCCCCCCGTTCTGCATCCAGGGCACACTGAGGAAGAGGTATGTATTGTACAAGGAGTGTTGTGGCTTTTTGAAGCACTAATTGCAATAAAGTAAAAATATCTTTAGCAAACCCCCGAGTTAAGAACGAGTTCCGGACCTAAGGACCGTTCGCAGCTCGATTCTGCCGTAGCTAGGGGGTGAAAATAACGTCTTGTTCGTAGGTCCTGATTTCGTTCGTACGTCGCAGAAATAACGCTAACGGAGCTCCGCACACAAATTTATCGGCATGATACTGAACAAGCTAACATACTGGGCCATAAACATGCACAGAACTTTATTTACAAACACTTATCTAACACATTACACCACACATTCATCCATAAACACACACAGTAACTGTACAGCAACGTTAAACATTGCTATTCAGCACAGCACATTCAATACTGTACTGTAAAATTATTACAGAATAAAATAATTAATTAAAACAGTACAGAATAAATAAAAATATAATTTCTTACTTTGAGATGGTCAAAGCCGACATCTTAGGTTGCCATGCGTTGATGTTGTCGGCCGAGCAGCGCGGCGAACCATGGCAGCTGCTGAGGCCTGTGTTAGCTTCTGCTAGCTGCCTGTTAGCCAAGCCATGAGCTGGTGTTCGCGCGGCAGTCCGGCGCGATGGATCGGTGATCGATCCTCGGCTGCTGCTCCAGGCTGAGACGTCCACAGAGCTCGTTTCCAGCTAGTAATTAATCCATATGAGGCAAAGCCGGCTGCCGAAAATGGCTGCCGCAGACGGTCCGGTGTTCTGCTTTAACTTGTGACCGTGTAAACTGGAGACCTTCTTGTAGCATTTCCTGTTATGACCGGAAGTTGAACAAATATTGCGCAATTATGACAAAAATGATCAGAAATGATCATTTTTATCATAATTATTATTTATAAAGCCTTTAAAACAACCACAGCTGCAACAAAGTGCTGTACACATGAAATTAAGAACATTTAAACACACAAAAAAAAAAAAAAAATTTTATAATTTCATATTTTTATTAAATATGATACGTTTGTAGATCCGGGTTGCCGTAGGTCGATGGAGTCGTAGGTAGGGGGTTAGCTGTACAGGTGTTTCCGGCAGCGTGTAACTGGCCCGGCGGGGGCACAAAGATTTGCTTGCCCGCTGGGCCGACACGCATTTATGGACCTGTCAGGCCTGTCATGATCCAAATATATATATTTTAAATAAATTCTGTCGACCGTGACATCACATTGGTTGAAGTTTTTGAAGGACATCACGCTAACCCAATGAAAACTCACAGCACTCCTCAGCTGGCTCAGTCATTCCTGTATTGTATACTGTATTCAAATCCATGTTTATTACAGTAATTGATTAATGAAATAGTCCACACATCCCAAAACACATTGATTGTAGTACATTCAATTTAGAAATGAACACACCAACCTTTAAATATAAAGCAACTGTGCTCTAATTTGACTTTTAGTGAAGTGGAACTTTTGTTTAGTTAAATTTTTTAATCTGTTAATATACAAATGCTGTTTTAGTCACATTTTAGGATTTTGATGACTTAGCAACAGAACCCCATAAACATTAAACTGTCTAAAGTCTCCAAATTGTAAGAGAAGGCATCATTAAAAAAATTAGCAGGTTACTTTCTGTCCTTTAACAAGTGAAATGACAAATACAAACACATCTTCTGGTATGTGTTGTTTCTGTTTGTGACTTATATAAGTAATGTGTGTATGCAACAATGGAATGTAATAAAAAATCTGGTAGAAACATTTTGATAACGTGCAAACTTCAGCTGTATTTAATCAGTATCTTTAAACATCATATCAAAATGAGAAAAGTTTCTGTTGTAATCATCTTGACGTGCAAAAACAGTAGCATAATTTTTTTTTCTGTGTTTGAACCATTCTTCACTGCACGACTGTTTGCGTGTATCTGCCTCAATTAAATCTGATTCTGCTTGTGAGACATTTAAAGATGTTTTGAACTTCTGGCAGGTCTCTCTGATGGTGTGGAGACTGGACAGGTGCCAAGGTCGTATACTTCATCTGCCGGAGGGTCTGGATCGAGAACCGCAGGGACACAGCATACCTCAAAAGAAAAAAAAACACGAAACTTTAAAATCTAGACCAAAATAAAGGAATTAAAGAAACATACAGATAAGCGTTAGTGATTTTTAATGTTTACTACTACAACCTGCAATATGTCAACAATGGCTCCACGCTCAAAATGTCCTTGTGAAGACCAGCAGTGATGGGCTCATCAGGATGTCGTGGGTCAAAACGCAGGCTGTTCAGCGTTCTCCTGGAAAACTTCTCGACGCCGATGTCATGCCTTAAATGACACCAACATGAAAAATGTGGTTGATATCAAACACATATTAGCAAATCTGTTTGTAGAAGTGTTTTTTAAAAAATGTCCAAAAACTATTCCAGATCTTACAATTGTAGAAAACATTTAAAACCGTACATATGTCATTGCATTTATTTCTTATCTAGTGCCACTAGAAAACAATTAACAATAATTAACACAATACAATAAACTACAATTGTACAA
This sequence comes from Garcialebias charrua, assembly GCA_038048925.1. NCBI lineage: Eukaryota > Metazoa > Chordata > Actinopteri > Cyprinodontiformes > Rivulidae > Garcialebias > Garcialebias charrua. The sequence continues at coordinate 9,947 of JBBPBX010078499.1, forward strand.
TGTTGAATAGTTTTTTGACTGGAATAAGACAAAATAAGTGATATTGTATTATTCCAGTTGTTGGTGAAGTTTGACTGAAAGTCACCTTTCTGGGTATTTGTGTTATAAGCGTAATATGAAATTTCTTCAGGAACACTGATTAAACTCACTTTAAAACTTGCCAGCTCATCCCAAGTAGCAGGTGCAGTTCGTTTTTGGGCTGGTTCCTTCCATGTACAAGGTAACTGGGTGCAGGTTGGTTTAGAATGTATTTCCAGCATGGTTGCAGCCACCTCCTTGTCTGCAAAAACAATCACAAACACAATATACAACCATATTGTATGTGTCATTATGGAATTCACATGCAAAATATATTGTTTGTAATACATTTAAGATTTTTACACATTTTACGTCTAATAAAGTGTAAGCTGTATAAACAGTGTGTCAAAAGTGCAATAGTAAATACGTTATCAAACATAATTAAATTTTCCCAGGAAAGCTAATAAATGTATCTCTTGGGATAGTTCTTATTTTTCACATCACAACATCACCAATTGTCTCAGGTTGTATTTAAGACATAGTTTACAGAAATCAAATAAGAAATAAGGACGCTACGAACATTTGTGTGACTGACTCAAACGTCATGTTTTTGTTTACATACTGTGCTAATACTGACGGCTCTTATGAAGACATGGCGCTAGTTATAGCAGCTAACAGAAGATGTTAAACCTGTAACAATAACCAAATCAGTCTAAATATCAGAAGTATTGGTGTGAGAAATTTAAAACATTTATTTCTGACGCTTGGATAATACAGGTTGTTGACAACTACACACAACGACTCACCCTGCTGGACATTCGCAAAAAAGCCTGAAGGATTTCCCCATTTTCCATCAGCGCACACAATCACCTCCTCTCGTATCCGCGGCACAATGTTCAGGCATTTTGACCAGTTGTTGTCCACTATTTTAAGAAACCAAGCTTCTACATTACAACTCTCTATCATTACGAAGCTCCTCGGCTCCTTCCTACTAGCCCCAACTTCCGTTTTCGATTCGCCGCAGCATTTTGCCATCCAATCAGAACGCTCGTTTCAGGCGTGCTTTGCGTGATGACGTCAACTGGTAAAAGGTCTATTGCTGTGGAGGGGTAAGGGAGGTGTGGCATGAGGTGACAGGAGCAGGCTTGAGCTGAGAGATGGGTGATAGGCAAAAGAAAGCAGAGAAACAGAAATGGCAGGAGGGGATGGGTGACATGGGCAGGCGAACAGACAGGAGTATGGTAGGATGGGCAGAAAGGTGAGCAGATGGGGGGTCAGTGGGGGCCGCTGACCATCACACAGTATCTGTGAATCTGAATGACGTCATCAGTTTTATGTTGCAATAAAGAAATGACACAAAACAACTCAGCTGAACCAGCAGGTGCATCAACAGTAAAAAGTAGATTGGACGTTACGTCTGAATGAATCATGTTGTGCTTTTTTAAGACTTGCACCCTCTCCGTGTGCATTTAACTAAAAAAAAAGATTGCACACAACACTGAGGCTTTGTGCTCAGTGCAGCTTTCCTCAGCAGAATATAACTTGACACAGACCATAAAACAGTCAGGAGTATATCTGAACATCATAAAGGTGGAGATGTTTTTGCAACTTCTATTTGCAAATGATCACATTTGTTTTGATATAAACTTGTGTAAAAACCAATACCCTGCAGCGACGGAGCTTACAGTAAATGTTTCTAAATCCTGCCATGTCGATTGATCATTGATTAGTTAAAACACTTTGAGACGGGCAAACAGAAAGACTGAATCAGCCGCTGCAGGTTCATGCTCTTCAGCTGCCTTCAAACGGTTTGATTTTACTAAGAAAAGAGGAAAATGAGAATATTTAAGAATCTCTTACATTAGAGAGATAAACATAAAGAAAGTGAGCAGGTTTCTGTGTAGTTTTTGTTTGAAGTTATACTTGAGAAGCAGTCATTGATCAGCCAAACCTGTTTTGTCCACACAGATTTCTTGCTGGTGTTCATCCAGTTTTGAAATATTGAATTTTAGAAGTTTTCACTTAAATTAGTTCAAAAGCTACAAAATAAACCTGCATCCTGGTGAGTAAGTCTTTTTATGTGCTGTCTATAGATTTTGATTTGAATGGATGGTAGAGTGCAGCTCAAGTGAAACTACAATTGTTTTCCAGAAGAAATCAAAGCAAATCATTATCCTAAGCATATTTTAAACCTTTATTGATCCTTTTTTTAATCTCTTAAGTATAATGGATTACATTTTACCACACAAAACCTTCAAAAACTAAATTAGAAATCCATCCATCCATCCATCCATCCATCCATCATCTTCCGCTTGTTCTGAAGTCAGGTCTCAGCTTGATCAAACAAGTCCAGACATGTCTTTCCACAGCCAACTCTTCCAGCTCTTCTGGGAGGACTCCAAGGTGTTCCCAGGAGAACTGAGTCTCTCCAGTGTGTCCTGGATCTTCTCCCAGTCTGACATGTCCAAAGCACCTCCTTAGGGAGGCGCCCAGGAGGCATCCTTACCTGATGCCTGAACCACCTCAACTGGCTCCTCTCGATGTGGAGGAGCAGTTCTACTCCGAGTCCCTCCTGATAACTGAACTTCTCAGCCTGTCTCTAATGGAGAGTCCAGCTACCCTGTGGAGGAAACTCATTTCAACCTCCTGTATCCACAATCTCATTCTTTTGGTCACTATCCAGAGCTCGTGACCATAGGTGAGGGTAGGAATGTAGACTGACCAGTCAACAGAAAGTTTTGTCTTACAGCTGAGCTCTCTCTTCACCACAATGGACTGGTATAGAGTCCAAAATACTGCAGATGCTGCACCAATCCATCTGTCAATAATAATAATAATAAACTTTATTTGTATAGCACCTTCCACAATGCCTTGCATTGACCAAGGTGCTTAACAGGATAAAAAGAAAAATAAACGGGAACAATAGATCAATGAAAATAGAATAAGAAACCACAGCGATAAAAGAAGGCAATGGAAATAAAAAATGCTACATACTAAAATAACACAAGTAATAAAAGTTACACACAGAAAGCTTTTTTGAACAAGTGAAATAAAAATGCAATTGAAATAAAGATGCTACATACTAAAATACAAAATAATAAAAGTTACACACTGAAAGCTTTTTTGAACAAGTGGGTCTTCAGTTTGGTTTTGAACAGAGTCAGATCAGAGGTGGCACGCAGCTCAAGGGGGAGGCTGTTCCAGGCTTTTGGGCCGGCAACAGAAAATGACCGGTCTCCCCATTGCTTGTACCTCGAGCGAGGCACCTCCAGCAGGTGTTGACTGGCAGATCGTAAGTCCCTGCCAGGCTGATGGGCTTTCAGAAGTTCTGAGATGTAGAGGGGAGCAAGTCCATTCAGAGCTTTGAAAACAAACAGCAGCAACTTGAACTGTATCCTGAACTGAACTGGGAGCCAGTGTAGAGAGGACAGGACAGGAGTGATGTGTTCATATTTTCGTGTGTTGGTCAAAAAGCGCGCGGCAGAGTTCTGTACAAGCTGTAAACGGGAGATGGAGGATTGATTAATGCCAAGATACAAAGCATTACAATAGTCAAGTCTGGAGGTCACAAAGGCATGGATGGCCTTCTCCAGATCACCACGACTAAGAAATGACTTGACTTTGGAGAGCAGACGGAGTTGGAAAAAGCTGGTCTTGACAACAGAACTGATCTGTTTATCAAACTTTAAATTGGAGTCAAACTGCACTCCAAGATTTCTGACCACCGAGTTGAAGTGGGGGAGGGGAAAACCAACACTGGGACTGGGAAGGATGTTGCTGGTGGATGTTGTCAATCTCACACTCCATTCTTCCCTCACTCATGAACAAAACCCAGTGATACTTGAACTCCTCCACTTGAGGCAGAACCCCACCCTCAACCTGAAGAAAGCAATCTGCCGTTTTCTGGCTGAGGACCATGGCCTCAGATTCGGAGGTGCTGATTCTCATCCCAGTTGCTTTGCACTCTGCTGTGAACTGCTCCAGTAAAAGCTGAAGATCATGGCACGATGACGCCAAAAGGACCGCATCATCTGCAAAGAGCAGAGATGGAATCCTGAGGCCACCGAGCCAGAAACCCTCCACCAGCTGGCTGCACCGAGAAATTCTGTCCATAAAAGTTATGAACAGAATCAGTGACAATGAGCAGCCCTGGTGGAGTCCAACTCCCACCCTGAAGGGGTCCGACTGACTGTCGGCAAGGTGAACCATGCTCTCGCACTGCTTGTATAGGGACTGAACAGCCTGTAACAACTGGCCCCCAATCTCATACTCATGGAGCCCCCCCCCCACACACACACACACAGTGTACTCCAAGGAACACGGTCGAATGAATTCTCCATGTCCACAAAACACTTGTAGACTGGATGAGCAAACGCCCATGACCTTTTGAGGATCCTAGTGAAGGTAAAGAGCTGATCCAGTGCTCCACGGCCAGGAGGGAACCCACATTGTTCCTCCTGAATCTGAGGTTCGACCAACGATCAGACTCGCTTCTCCAGTACCCCTGAATAGACCTTACCAGGGAGACTAAGGAGAGTGATTGGAGCACACCCTCCGGTCCCCCTTTTTGAAGAGAGGAACTACCACCCCAGTCTACCAATCCAGTGGCACTGCCCCCAATGTCCACGCGACGTTGCAAAGGCGTGTCAGCCAAGACAGGCGCACAACACCCAGAGCCTTAAGGAAATCAGGGTGAATCTCTTCCACTCCCGGAGCCCTGCTGCCTCTGAGCCTTTTAACGACCTCGGTGACCTCAGCCACAGTTATTGACTGATCAACCCCGAAGTCCCCCAACTCAGCTTCCTCCATGGAAGACGTGCTGGTGGGACTGAGAATGTCCGACAAGTATTCCTTCCACCTCCCGAAATTTAGAAAAACCATTTCATCTGCTCACAGACTCATGTTCGTGCTGCTGTTCAACATATTATTTTTATGCTATTAGTGCTTATTGTATTATTGACAGTAGTTGATGTTTTTCTTAGTTCATATCTTAGATCTTATTACTGTTTTTCTTTTACTTTTTATTGTTGAATGTAACTGGAACCCTGTATACACAATTTCTTTCCACCACATGTACCACATGAGATGTGAATGACAAATAAATATCTCTGACTCTGATTTGTATGAATGATATTTTCCATGTTAGGCATCATGATGCTTTAACAAGTTATTGCTGGAAGGAAATCAACTTAAAAGGCTGTTATGAATAATAAATGTAATGTCAACAAATGATAAAGTAGTAGAGTAATGTGAAAATGACTTCATGTTGACCTGTGTTGCTTCAGTGATTGAGAGAAGACAGACAATAACAGCATTCACACAATGATGACGCCCATCAGGAAACAGCAGATGATCAGGAGATGAGTTGCTGTTTCTTATTGTTAAACTAAGGTTAGTGCATCAGTTATAATTAAAATATACAAATATATCTTCTGGAAATTACAACTACATTTCTTAAGTTTCCTCCCCAAATATCTTGAACGTAAAAGCTCAGTTTTATGTTATGTTGTTAACTTAAGGTTAACAAAAGGTCAACAGTGAAATGAAATGTTCAGGATGAGAAGAACCAACTCAGTTTAAAAAACAAAACAAAAAAACTAAAGCATGCAATAAGGGTACAAAATAAAGTACCAAAACGTGAAAAAGTAAAATATAATATTTACTAGGTCAATTTTTTAAATAAATATATACTGTATAGAAAATAGCAACATGGTAGAATTTAACAGTGCAAGCAGGATACATTTGTATGAATAAGTATCTCACAGGTAAGCTAAAATATAGGCGATGGAGATATATATATATATATGTATATATATATAAATGTATATATATATATATATATGTATATATATATATATCCACAGTATTCCTACGTCCCATGATGCTTTGCGCGAAATGTGCACACGACTTCCGGTTGACCGGAAACACCGTTTGTTTACATGCGAGTAATACAGTTGAAGACAGTCCAAACTTTGTTGTTTTAGTTCATTAAAAATGTGGGAACACCACTCGTTTTGTTAAAAGAGGAGGGACAAATAAAAAGAAATTACAGATGTTACCTGATCGCGCAGACATAATTTAAAAATACATAAATAGCGAACGCGTTTGCTCCGGCCTCTCGGCTAAGGTTTATTAGCAGCTAACTCGGCTAAAAATACCGGTCGCATCTGAGATCTATCGTTTTAAGACAGTAAATCTTCCAAAACTCTCATTAATAAACCCTCCCTGAATAAAAAGAAATTACAGATGTTACCTGATCGCGCAGACACAGCCATAGAGAAGGATGCAGGAACACTCTTTCTTTGTTTTGGGTCCGTGTTGAAAACACTGTTGTTTTAGCCAAAGATTTAGCTTGGTCCGGTTGTTGGTGCAGCCGCGAACAGCACAGCAGGTACCTGAACCCCGGTAGGACATTTCAGTAAACGTTCCGTTTAAACAAAAGCTGTGTTTGCTCCGATAAAATGAATGAAAATAACTTTCAAAAACACCCGCGATCCATACTCGCCTATGGAATACAGGCACTTCCGGTGTCGGACAGGAAGTACAATGCACATTCGCTTCTACAGTGACACCCCCAAGAATACTGTGGATATATATAATATATATATATATATATATATATATATATATATATATATATATATATA
>JBBPBX010078500.1:0-16610 GCA_038048925.1 Garcialebias charrua
ATGACACCGATACTTTTCTGACCCTGCTCTCAAGGTGGAACTTTTTCGCTGACCCCCCGTTGATAATGTAAACATCTCCCACGGAGCTTTTGTTTGAACACATGCACGCAGCACGCACGCGCAGACAGCCGGCATTTTAACAATGGCGGTGGACTGGACAGTGGACACACGCACCACTTTCTGAACTATAGCTGATGGAATATATTTTGATTCTCATATTTAATTATTCTACACCTTACCTGCATCTGTGTTGGAAGAGAGCCAGCTGCCTGGATCCAGTTGTCGCTGTTAACGAGGCAGTCGGACATTTCACGTGTCACGCTGCACTATAACATACTAAATGTGCTATATATTAACAGTTTAACAATAATAAACAGTATTTATGTTAGCGTGGGAGATATTTACATTTATCTGAGCTAAATGAAGCTATCTGGACTCGTTACGTCATGCCTAACATGCTGCTGAAAATGAAGACACCAGGTTGATTTTTAATTTATTTATTTATTCAACACCACAAACTCATGTCACAAACACTGAGAATTAAATTGAACACTTTTAAAAACACGTTAACCGAACTTTAATGAACTGGACTCTGTTGTTTTCATCCTGGTGGACACTGGACCCACATCCGAACCGCCGGTCCGCTTCGTGGAACAGCTTCGACCTCGCAGGAAAAAAATAAAAATAAAACCTCAGTTGGTTGTTCTGTGATCGAACTAAACACAAGGAAACATTATTAAGAACATTGTTTACCTTGTAGCGCTGCTGGAAATCAGCTGATTCTCACGGACTAAAGTCAGACATGTTGACGCGGTTCCGGTCCAGTCAGCAACTGGTGTGCAGCTTGTTAGATGAAGCGGTCCCACTTGGTGTCAAATCTGTTGACTCTTATCCAAATTCCAGCTTTAACTTGTTGTTAACTTGTTGACAACAACTTGTAGTAGCTGAACTTTTAGCCAGAGAGGAAAACAGGCTGCCTCGTCTGCTCTGTTTACCCCAGGCAGCACGCGTGCGCAGTAGTGAAGGTTCCAAAAATCACAGCGCCATCTAATGGCCCAGCATGGTAACTACAGTAAAGTCATGAGGACGGGGGGTGGGGGGGGGAGAGTCGTATCCACAGAATTTGCCCATGTCAACGCAAAACTTTCAACCTAATTAACATACCCAAAAGTTCCGTTTCCCTCACACAGTGTCTGTGTAAACAGGGCCTAAGTTTGAGATATGCTATTGCTGACGCTAACATCTGTTTACGTGCTGTGATTGGTTCAAAGCGATCATGTGACGCGGTGCTGGTCGACAAATTTCAGTTTTGTTCGCACAATTCTGACAGATTGCCTGGCTTGGTTCGTTTCTATGCATGAAATATCGTCAGAAACTGTTTAAACGCGGTGTTTTGAGATACTTACAAGTGTTTTAGACCGATTAAAGAGTCAGTTTGTACAAAATTCCAACGGTACGTCAAAGTCCATGAAGGTATCACATACGACACGTCACCGGAAGTGACGTGACCCCGATAGAGAAAAAAAAAGGAAAAAGATAGTTTTTTTTATATCTAAAAGTTCACAGAACTTGTTCTAAACATTTTAAACAAATCGATTTGTTTCTTAAATGAACATTTGTTTAAGCGATTGTCACATCCAGGCTAAAACTCATCCAAAAAGTTGACGTTTATCCGATTTGGTTCGAAGCTACGGCTAATACTAGCGGTAGTCAACGCGGCCTTGGGGCCAACAGCGCCTCTATAGCGGCCAGGAAGAGTAATTACAGTCACATTGTGGTAAATTTAACCTTTAAATACCTGCAATCTGTTGGTTAAAAGAATGAGAACAAGAAACATTTACACAGAAAAGATGCTAAACCCTCTGCATTTATTTTAAACATCTGTTAAAGTTATTCTGTGCACTCCAGTTTATTTAAAAACGTTTAAAATAACAAACAAAAAGCATCTGCTGACTTGATTTTCACAAAAAATCAAAACAAAGATAGCAGAACAAATTTGAAGATGTCAAAGAACAAAATACTAAAAATCACAGATTTTTATTTGGAATAACATCTGTAATGTTATGCTGAGCATACAAAAACTCCAGTTTATTTTAAATAAAAAAATATTTAAAATAACAAACGGAAATACCCATTTTCACTCCTGATAACTGTCAAAATACAGCAAAACAGTTTAGCCAAACTGCAATACATCTTTTTAAGGCATGATAGAGCAGCATCCTGGGAACATTTTAGTGTGAATATTGCATTTATTTCAAATATTTTAAAAAGCGTTTGAGTAAGTAGAACAGAAATCATGCTTGGGTTAGTTAATAACTGTTGTTAAAAAATAAGTTATATTTAAAGTTGACACAGCAAGAGTGCATTTAACTTTTACAAGTTCATTAAGGGTAAGTCCTGGAAGAGGGTACCTATGAATAAAAATACTTATTACACAGTGAAACACTTAAACTACATAGCTGGTTAGTTTGATTGACTCAGTGCTACATTAAAAGTGAAGATTTATTTGCACACATTAAAATACGAACTGTCTTATTGATTTTCACAAAAAATCAATACAAAGATGGAAGTTCAAGAAGGTGTGCGTCCAAGGCTCATACAGTATGTGCCTCTAGTAGACTCATACAACAAAGGGTCCCAAGAGGAACCCCGAAGCCGAGGACCTGCTCCCCCTGCACCTCGCACAGAGAGAAAATCTTTCTCATTGTGTGGTGACTACTTAGCTGCCCGAAATGTCTTGCAGAGAAAAGATGAACATCCATTGCTGTTCTATGACATAATTTTCAAGGTGTGTTCAGGTGACGTACAGGAACCGGGCCTGGAAGAGCAGACACTTTTCAAATCTGTTTTCAGAAATAATCTAATCTCTGATATTAGATTCAAGTTGACATTCAAGTTGATTCAAGTTGACAGCACAGACATTTACACCTCCAGATGCAGGAAAAGAGCCACCTGCATCATGAAAGACCTCACTCACCCAGCACACTCACTCTTTGCCCCACTCCCCTCAGGACGGAGGTTGAGGAGCATCAAATGTAGAACCACTAGACTGAGGAACAGCTTCTACCCTGAGGCTGTTAGACTCATGAATAAATAAATAATGAGAATAAACACTGCAAAATATCACATCATGCTGATGCTGATCTGTTTTCTTGTTGCTGTGTTCATCTGTGACCATCTGCTCATACAGACTCATGTTCGTGCTGCTGTTTATAATGATGTTTTTTCCACTACATTAGGGCTTAGTGTATTACTAGTTGATGTTTCTCTTAGTTAATTCTAGATGTTATTACTGTTTTTCTCTTGCATTTGTTGTTGGATGTAACTGGGACCCCGTGTACATAATCTCGTTTTCATCACATGTACCACATGCGGTGCAAATGACAATAAAGACTCTCTGACTCTGACTCTGAAGTTGCCATTGTACACCTGGTGTCAATTAGAAGTAACATCTTTGGATGAAATAAAACAGGATGCTGTAAAGGTTTTTGAGGCTCACATGCAAAGCAAAACACCCTCTGAGGTGTGCCCAGGTCAAAAGGTTGAATCCCAGTTGCTAAGAATAGAAGAGGTTCTCTCTCCTATAGAAAGCGGGAATAACCGCTGTCATATCAAAGGCCTCCTGACCTCGGAAGAGATGGAGAACATACGTCGGTTGATAGAAAGGTTGGATAATGCAAGCAAGAATAAACAAGATTTTCAAACTGACAAACAACGAAATGTTGGTGCCAGCTGGAACAGTGACTCACAATGGTTTAAAGGGAGCCCCGCTCCTAGTGCACCTCAGATTGAAAAGTCTGAGACAAGCGATGAACCACAAAAGGTAGGTGTTCACTCTTTAAGAGACCCAAAATGGTTCAGATCGAACCAGGTGGGTGAAAACCAAGGTCTACCGGTGGGTGAACTTCAAAAGAAATTGAAGTATGAGGACCTATACTCATGTAACAATGCGTGGTCCCAACAGAAACCCCCGAGCCTCGAAACTGCACCTCCCGCTCCTCGAACAGAACAGTTCGAGACATGCAAAGAGTCACGAATGGCCCAGAATAATGGCCCAACACCTCTATGCTCAGAAGAGACTGAGGAAGTAAGTACAGTAGTTTGTTAGTAGATTTGAATGTTACATTGCTTGACCAACCTGATACAATGAGTGGCGTTATCATTGATAATGACACTATCAACATTGACCAACCTGGAGCGATGTACAGTACTATCTTTCACAAAAACTCAGAGCACACAGTTAACATTAATAACATCGACACAGATGCCACAGATGTTGACAATAAAGATGTTGACAGCAAACAAAATGCTGACAGTCAACAAGATCCTGAAGGTCATGACACGGTCTGTCTAACAGATGATACCGCAGAAGGCACGGATGACTCTCCAACTGGGATCACAAGCCCGGTAAGTGAACCTTTAAATACAGGTGAGGCAGAAGAGACACAACAGTTGGACCCAACCCTGGCCCAACAAGAGAACCTCCTCTGCGAGCTAAAACAATCAGCACTCACTGAACACTACCTACCACAGGTAGAAGAAGGTGTGGAGATCCACGGATCCCACACCGAAGACGCTGTACTGTCCTCTGGGACAGATAAATCGGCAATCAGCCAAGCTTTCGATGAAACCTTGGTTCAAGAGCATTTGAGTCTAGAACTAATCAGAAATGACATAGTTTCTACAGACTCAAAGAGCCCCTCTTCAGTCAAGAAGTGGGAGAAAACACACAACGACAGTGACTTGTCGCAGTCTGAACAATCAGACACACCTGCGACTGTGCCGACAGTTGTGACACACCTGAATTACATAGAAAGAGGTAAACGTAAGAAGAAACGTTGGCCAAAACCTAAAAGGTTCCTGTGTACTGTCTACTCTCAGCTGCGAAAACAGTTTAAACTAAACAATGGCATCCTAACTTGTGCCCATGGACGGACGTCCTCACCTTTGTTCGTGGTCCCCCATGACCTCAGGGGGTGATGTTAGGTCATGCCCATGTCAAAGACAAAGATTTCAATAACCCCACAAACAACAAAGATCTCGCAAACTCATAGACTTCATGGGAAAATAAGGTTGTCCAAGCGCACGATAGTAAATAAACTAAACAGTTTAAACTATATTTGTTGCGAAAAGAAACCATTCCAACTAGAATTTAGAAACGCTAAGTCTAAAACCCACAACAAAAAACTAACCTTAACAACCGTTAAATCTGTAGGATTTAATTGACATTGGTTATAAAACTAAGACCTGTTTTTCTTGTGTGATACACGTTGGAATCTGACGACAGGAGTGAGTTGAAGCAGTGAAACATTGTTTTCTAGTTGCTTAATTGCTACTTTTGTTGTTATTGAAACTTGGTATTGTTTTCTGAACACTCCCAGCCAAAAGAGGTTTTTATTAATGATAAGTTAAAGACTTAAATGGATTTAACTATGCCAACATGCAGTTTTCATTTGTTAAACCTCAGTCAATGAAGAGTCAATGTAGTTTAAAGCTACGTTAGGTACCATAAACTACACTGGTCTCGCAATTTCTAAATTGAACCGATTCGATCGTTTCTATTCTAGATTATCTATTCATTTTGATGAGTCTCGCAATAGACTTCAAAATTTATAGGGAATACCAAATCCTACGTCGTCGTCTAAAAGGACAACAGACATTTAGGCCAAACTGTATTTTATTTTTCTATTTTAGTTGATCTTAAACTAAATTATGAATGGAGGAATAGTTTGGAAGAAGAGGCCTTTGTTACAGAAGCCATCCTGAACCGTCTATAGACGTAGATCCCTATATTTAACTTTGATGCATGATCCACCCCTTAATTGGTAATTGTAGCTGATCCAAACCATGATAGCTTACATACCAGGTGCATATATGTTAGGCTAATGGGGGTCGCTTTCGTAAATGAGCCCTCAAGGCTCAATAAGATTTACCTGACTAAATAAAGGTTGAATGAATAATATAAAATCCCAATCATAAGCTCACCTAAAAACCACATAAATGCATGACACATAGAACCAGAGTGGCACGGACTGGAAACCAACTAGCCTTCAGCCTTCGATGTGGGGACCTGCTACTTCAACGTTGGTCTTATCCTGCTCCCAGTCCTCATTAAGTGCTCTTATTACTTCTACTACATCGAACTTGTCTCGTTTCACTAACAATCCAGTAGTTTGTTCTGTTTTAAAAATTTGGTGTCAGTTTAGGAGGCACTTCAAATTTAATTCAGCATCTACACTTACTCCCTTACTGAAAAATCACTTATTTCAACCAGCACTCACAGATTCAGCATTTTTATTATGGGGTAATAAAGGGCTGATATGTTTTAATGACCTCTATAAAGAAGGTATCTTTTCCACTTTTACGGACCTCTCAGTTGAATTTCATCTCCCTCCTTCTCATCTATTTCGTTATTTTCAAATTAGACATTGTGCTAAGACTCTGTTTTCTGATTTCCCTTCCAAGCCGCAGAACTTGCAATGGGAGATGTTTCTGAGTTGGGATCCTCTTCAAAAGTCATATATCTCTAAAGTTTATAATGAAATTCTTTCTCTAGATTCTTCACCCATTACCAAGATCAAGGCGGCTTGGGAGCTCGAACTGGGTCTAAATTTGGGAGAGGATTGGTGGAATAATGCTCTTAAGAACATTCATTCAAGTTCAATCTGTGCTCGACTTTCGCTTATACAGTTTAAAGTTCTTTTTAGGGTTCATTTCTCTAAAACTCGCCTGTCGCAATTCTTCCCTTCCGTTTCTGACAAATGTGATAAATGTCATGCACCTTCTTGTAATTTAACTCACATGTTTTATTCCTGTGCATCACTTCATAGTTTTTGGCAGAATTACTTTGATACAATGTCAAAGATTCTCTCTATGGTCATTGAACCCTCACCCCATGTTGCGATATTTGGGCTTCCAGTTAACTATAAAAAGTTCACTTCGGATCAATTGAATATTTTATCATTTACTTCCTTATTGGCAAGACGCCGTCTTCTTTTTCATTGGAAATCAACTAAACCACCCTCTACTGGGCAGTGGCTAAAAGATACCATGTCTTTTCTAAAACTGGAGATGATTAGATATTCAATGAAAGGCAATTCCGCAAAATTTTATAAAATATGGAGTCCTTTCATGACATTTTTTCACGCTCTTCATTCTCTTCATTTGGATTGATTGAAATACCCCCATCTGGATTGATTGTAATACCCCACATTTTATTTTATTATTATTTGATGGAGGATTTTTAAACACCTTCACCTTCAACACGAACCACACAAGAAGAGAGACAAGAATTAATTTTCAGAGCAGCAGACTTTGAAAATGGGAGATCACCTCAAGACACTTTGAAACATGTTTCAAAAGTGTTTGAGATCAAATCCGAATTGGAAAGTGCGTACTGGCTTTTTATTCTCTCAAAGGTTGGACAATGATGAGTAACAGGAAGACAGTTTCAGATAGCACATGGGAAACGTGGCAGTGTCAAAACAAACAATAACGTAATGTCAAAACCTTATCTGTGATTAAAACATGAGTGTGGCAATGTCAAAACAAACAATAACGTAATGTCAAAACCTTATCTGTGATTAAAACATGAGCTGGCCTAATCAGTGTTTTTGTTCTGTGTGCAGGAGGCAACAAGTTGTGTTCTTCAGAGATGTTTTGTTTCATACAGAAAGACTTTTAGTAAAGCAAACTGGTTAATGATTCATCAGAATACATTAAAGTAATAAGTTTTAAATGATCAATGTTTGAATTCTCTAACATCTCCGTCCTCTTTATCATTTAAACTGGTTACAACTTAATCAGATGAAACGATCATTGAGGCGCACAGTAAAAATGAGTTCTTTATGAACTAAGGTCCTTTATGGACTTAAACCAAAAGAAAAACAACAAAAAATGAGGAAAAGAATATTGTCAGGATTGGAGTGCAGATTCTCAGCAGGAGGTGCCACCATGGTCCGGAGGTGAACCATGACCATGGGTTGAAAGGGTCTGTTCCTTTAGTCCCACTCTCAACATATTTTTTGAGTTCGCTCAGATCGTGCAAAGCATCGTGGATGTCTCCTCCTGTTCCTGATTCATCTGGGATGTAGGTACAGCACGATTCGCCAATAATTTTACACACACCTCCTCGTGATGTAGTCAGGAGGTTTGAGAATGTCAGTTTTGTAGGATCATCTCTCCCATTGCTTTCAGCTCTCCCAGAGTTCCATTTGCTGATTTGTAGGTGTCGTTGATGAGGCAGGGAGGGCATACCTGTTGATTTCAACCGACTCCTACCCATGGGAAGAGGCTTTGGAAGAACTTTTCCCCTCCATTCCAGATCTTGAATTCCCATGGGACGCCGGTGCTGGTGGTGAGCCCTCCCCATCTTGTTATCTCAGGCATTGCAGAGCGTTTTGTCCTGTGAGCTGAGGGTGTCAGTAGCTTCCTCAGCACAAGCGTCGGGTTGGATAGGGGGACCAAAGCACAAAGGCCCCCCCAATTAGGTGGCAATGCTGTATAGGCTCTGTGTCCACACAAGAAATACCAGTCAGTTAAAACACGAGAGCCTTTGTCACCTGGCACTGCAATGCTACAATGGGTGGTTTCTTGTCGTCCTCTTGTTGGGTTGCTGATGTTGAAAGTCCTTTGTTCAAGGAGGTGTGTGCAATCGATGACATCTTCTGACTCGAGGCAGTTGGCGTTTTCATAATACAATCCTGGCAGCAGATGTGTCATGGTGATCAGTTCAGGCAGTTTGATGGGCGTCCTTCACTTTGTCAGACAGTGGTTTTGTATAGTCTCGTTTTGCTCAGCTGCCTGTTCCTGGGTGGGTGCTTAGTCCATATAGGCACGCTTGTTGTTCTGTGGGCACAGTAGCAGGTTGCAAACCTGAATTGTAGGTGGCATAGGGTAGATGAGCACAGACATAGCAGTTAGCAGTTTTTCCTTCATAAGCAGTTTTGTTCATCAGTTGCCACCATAGGTTGGTGTTGTAGTCATGGGGGTGTTCAGATCTCAGCAGATCGGTGATATCGCCGTTCACTATGTAACTTGCTTCCATTGTTGCTAGGTATACAGAAATACTAGAAACCCAAATTGTCCTAACAGAGCAGGGATCTTAAGTTCTTCACTGGTTTTGAGATGACGGTCACTAAAAGAACCGCCCCCTTTGTACACCCGACTTCCCCTCTGCTCCAATGACTTAAGGGTCTAGTATTTCTGCAATTTACAGTGACTGAGATGTATCCAACTGGGTCGTTCAGCAATCTTCACAGCAGAGGGTGTACTCAGTAGTACTTGGTATGGACCTTCCCAGCGTGGACTGGCCCAAGTTTTTCTTTTGATGACTTTGATGAAGACCCAGTCACCAGGTTTTACTGTCACTTCCTGTGGGGACAGAGAATCAGAAGACAGTAAATTTGTCCTGAACACTTCTTTTTTTTTTTTTTCATGT
The DNA here is from genome assembly GCA_038048925.1 of Garcialebias charrua. Taxonomy (NCBI): domain Eukaryota; kingdom Metazoa; phylum Chordata; class Actinopteri; order Cyprinodontiformes; family Rivulidae; genus Garcialebias; species Garcialebias charrua. Next base: position 9,440 of record JBBPBX010078500.1, read on the forward strand.
AATCGGAAGAGAGGCATCCTGTATGGTCTGCCATGGATTATTTCAAACGGAGTCAGACCATTGGGTGTTGGAGTGATTCTCATATATAACTTAACAAGGTCTAGGCATTCTGGCCATGGACGTTTTGTGTTATCCATGGTCTTTCTTTCAAAGAATTCAATAAATCCAAAGCTGAACAAACATTCACAACTTCCTGTTCTTCGACAGAACTGGAGTTGTGAGTGTTATCAACTAGTCATGCATTATAATCGTCTCTGTTATCGGAGCGGTTTCTTGCAGCAGGAAATGCTTCTCTGTGAGCAAATTCACTTCTGTTTGGTTGATCTAAATCTTTTTGGCAGTCACGTCTTTCATGTCCGAACTCGCCACACCTCCAGCAGGTGGCAGGACGATATCGTCGGGGACGGTCATACTGTGGTATGTATCTGTTAAAACCATGGCCTCTTGGTCTCATGTGTCTCCCTCTGTTTCTGTTAGTCATAGGAGCATTGTAATGTATTTCTGAGTCTGGGTCATTACTGTAAAACACATTTGTGTTGTTGTCTGGGTTATCTCCTGTTTTCTTTTTCAGCACTTTCTCAGCATGACGTGCCCATTGCATAAAAACCTCAACAGTACAAGTGTCCAGTTCTACAAAGTGTTTCTTTATCCAACCTGAAATGTTTGGGGTACAAGATTGTAGCAGACCGTTCTTTAGCTGTTGTTGATAAACTCAAACTCATGTTCGCGCTGCTGTTTATTCCCACTATATTAGGCTTAGTGTATTACTAGTTGATGTTTTTCTTAGTTAGTTCTCGATGTTATTACTGTTTTTCTCTTTCATTTGTTGTTGGATGTAACTGGGACCTCGTGTACATAATCTCGTTTTCATCTCATGTACCACATGCGGTGCAAATGACAATAAAGACTCTCTGACTCTGACTCTGACTCTGATAAGCTGAGGTTGGCTCGTCGTTGTGATTGATACCGCTATAAATTTTGAAATCCTTTTCATATCTTAATTTAAAATCATCGACATCTTCCCCTTGTTTTTGTTTGATTGCAGAGAGTGCAGCATAATCAGCTTTTCGTTTGAAAACTGTGCACACTCTACCACAAAGAGCATCCCACTGTTGCTTGTAACGTCCAGTTAGGTGGTTTGGGGTTGTTATATCATAGGGGAGGGGGGCCCCATCATTTCCCCTGCCAGTGTAGTCACCACGCACTCGGGCCCAATGTTTTCCCAAAGACGACTGGGCTGCTTCCCCGGTCTCATGACCATTAAGGCGATAGGAATGTATAATACCTTCCATATCCATGATCCACATTTCAGGATCCTCTAAATGACTGCTAACTCCCTCAACAGCCTTTCTAGCCTCTTCGAGGGTCCATGGCCTAAAAACTAAAGCATGTTGCGGGTTGCCCTTTATATCTGCAGCTGGATTCATGACTTGTATCAGAGGGAAAGCGTTTGAAGAGGGGCAAGGAGGTTGTGAAGTGGAAGACTGCATCTTTGACATTTTTCTAGTGACAACGTGGTTATCTGTTTTGGCCTCTGACGATATGCTTAGTTTGGCAAGTTCATCGATAGGATAAACGGATGGTGTTTGGGTTGAAAATGAGGCCCCCGTTGTATCATAAGAGGGAGGGCGACTCACAGATATTGTTTCATTGTCTTCAGGTTTAACAAACATCGTGTCAGTCATTTGTTTTTGTTGCAGTTTGGCCTCCTTAGATGTTTTTATCTCTTCATGCCTAATTAGTGATTCATAATGCCAGATTTTAGCAATTGCCAATTGGTGTTCTAGTTTTTCTTTCTTCTTGCCTTTGTTTAGAATAATTTGGTTTTGCAGGACAGAAATAAGTGTTTTCCAGGTGTCTACTTTAAGGTTGGGTTCTATCTTATATTCTGCCATCCATTCTTTGACATATTTAACCGATTCTGGATGTTTCTGGCTCATGAATCTCGAATCTTTCGTGTTTGTTTCTGCTCCTGTAGGAGATTTTTTACTTCTATTATTTCCCATGACTGTCAGATATGTTAGTTATATAATTTACAAGTGCCAAGTTTTTATTGTTTATTATTTTTATTTTGTATTCGAGCCTCTAAAAACTTAAATTATCGTCTAAAAAAGGTAAATTAATCTGCAAATGTAGTAGCGATGTTTGGCCACTACGGGTCCTTCTTCGACAACTATTTAGCACGGTGTCTTTACAGGAAGAAGGAGGGGACTTTACTTTTTTCTCTTTCCGGTCGACGTGTAAAGTTGACGTCAGACTGTAGCCTGGTCGTCCAAAAGATGTGTTTAAAATCGGTAAGTGGATTTCCCAACTTCTTTTTGCAGAGAAAATACAATTTTGAAACGTCCGGTTTCTACCGTTATGACGACCTATTTACGGATTTTAGACGGGTGAATGTAGCGTCGTAGTTACGCTAACTGTGTTAGCCACGGTAGCTTTCAGTGAGCTGCCGATGTCAACCAAAAACGTAATTTTTTAGCTGATTAAAGTCGGATCGGTTCGCATTAGGTTTTTAACACAAGAAACGTGATCCTGTCCTCTTGCTTCTGCGAAATAATTTGGATTTTTGTCGTTAAAAACTAATAACCGGAACGCAAACGAACAGCTATGCTAACGCCAAAACAAATGCAAAAACGTTCCAATTCCACGTTTGTTTAAGCTTAAAACCTAAAGTATTTGGATTAGAATTTTATAAACAAGATCAATCGATTTCTCAAATGTTAGTAAACGAATTGGCTACGTTGAATTGTTTGAAATAAGCATGCAAATATTTTATTTTATTTTATTTCAAAATAATAATTCAGGTAGCTGACCCGTGTTTCCGGATGAGTTTTTAGAGACGATCTTACCACGTTATAACTGTTATAACTGTAAGTGCAGAAAAATACAATGATTAACGTTTTATATGTATTATTTAGTCTCGTTTTAAACTGAGATCTAGTAGTAGCATAAATTTTTGTTTGTTTCTGATTTTCACAGGAGGCGATATCTCAGTACCAGATAAGATGTTCCCGGAGGAGCTGGCCTGCTTTCAGCGCAGTTAGTAATTATTAGTTTCAGTATTTATCTTTTTAATTTTTTTGATTAATTTTTTTCTTTTTCTTTTTTAAAGTTGACTTTGTGAAAACGGCAGTCAGCTCAAAACTCCTAATTTACATGTGAACTCATGTTCTTACACACACAGAGAGGGAGAAGGGAAGGAAAGTAAACTCACACAGATAGAGGGAGAGAAAAAGAGAGAGAGAGAGAGACAGACAAGCACAAAGAACGCACACACAACTCTCAGGCACTCACCGATGCAGCCTGATGAACACAACTTTCCTATTTCCGTACCTTCCCGCTGTACGTCAGCAAAATTTAGAGCACCTTCCGCCGTGCCAAGCAAACAAATTTTAAGTACCTTCACGCCGTACTTTAAGCAAACAATCAGTCCCTTCACGCCGGACGTCAGCAAACTATTTATAGCACATTCCGCCGTGCTCAGCAATCAAGACAGTACTTCCCGCCGTACTAAGCAAATAACGTACTTCCCGCCGTACGAAGCAATAACAATCAAGACAGTACTTCCCGCCGTACTAAGCAAATAACGTACTTTCCGCCGTACGAAGCAATAGCATGTACTTTCCGCCGTACGAAGCAATAATATGTACTCACTCCTTGCAGGTTCATGTGGTATTCGACTGGATCTTCCGTCAAACCGTCCCGTCGATGGCCAGAGAATCGGACCTAAAGAACGCTGGCCTGGCGGGGTAAAACGTCCACTCTTACCAGACTTTTGAAACTGCCGTGCATGGGCAAGTAGTACGTCCGTCCTCTGGGCCCACCGGAGACAGGTAAGGCGGAAAATCCCGGTCAGGGAACCAATGATGGAGGATTTTTAAACACCTTCACCTTCAACACGAACCACACAAGAAGAGAGACAAGAATTAATTTTCAGAGCAGCAGACTTTGAAAATGGGAGATCACCTCAAGACACTTTGAAACATGTTTCAAAAGTGTTTGAGATCAAATCCGAATTGGAAAGTGCGTACTGGCTTTTTATTCTCTCAAAGGTTGGACAATGATGAGTAACAGGAAGACAGTTTCAGATAGCACATGGGAAACGTGGCAGTGTCAAAACAAACAATAACGTAATGTCAAAACCTTATCTGTGATTAAAACATGAGTGTGGCAATGTCAAAACAAACAATAACGTAATGTCAAAACCTTATCTGTGATTAAAACATGAGCTGGCCTAATCAGTGTTTTTGTTCTGTGTGCAGGAGGCAACAAGTTGTGTTCTTCAGAGATGTTTTGTTTCATACAGAAAGACTTTTAGTAAAGCAAACTGGTTAATGATTCATCAGAATACATTAAAGTAATAAGTTTTAAATGATCAATGTTTGAATTCTCTAACATTATTATTATTATTTTCTTTTTATTTATTCCTCCACTTCTATTTTTTAATTTTTTATTTAATTAATTATCTAGTTATTTTTTCCTTTAGGTGTGTATTTGTTGTATTTTGTTAAATCATGTAAGAAAAAGAAAAATATTAATAGGAGATATTTTGTTTACTTGGATTTGTGTTGATGTTCTTATTTGATGTTTTGAAGAAGTTATGTATTACATGGTATATTATGTTATGGATAACTAATATTGTGTTTGCTTGTATTTATTCTCTCTTCTCCTAATAAAAATATATAAAAAAAATATATATAAAAAAAACGTTGGTCTTCAACCTTCATCCAAGGGTCGTCACCTCTGCGTCAATCGAGGGATCCCCTCTACATGCTGATAAAAACGATTGTTGCTGATGAAATCAACAACTCTAATGGATATGGAATTACCGCTGTGGAATTACCGCTGTGGAATTACCGCTGTGGATTATAAGACTTTGTTTTCCAAAGGATTAAAAGCTTTCCACTATGGGATTACCTACGAACAGTATGGAATTTCCAAAAACATTATGGTATTATAATTTTGATTCTTTCCACTTGCTGGATTACATCAAGATCAGAGACATTTGGTGGTATCCTTTCGTGTTGGAACTCATCCCCATGGACAGGCGATGACTTCCAAAAGGGGGGACTGGAGTGAACCAGATGGTGTTCTTTGATACACCTTCGTCTCTTTGATATGTCCCAGTGACACCTTTTCACTGATACTTCCAGTAAAAAGACATTAACACTATTTTATTACATTATTTTGAATCAAAACACAATAAGTCATAAGAGACTCTCTTATTCCTTTATTTTGTGTTAATGAATAACCTTGTGTTAAGTAAGCATTATTGAATTCAATGTTTGATAGTCAAAGACTGTTTAATTCAAACTGTTTAATTCAAGTTGGAAATCCAATGTTATTTCAAAATGATGGTCACTTCTTCATATGATGAATCAAATGGTGAAAGTGAATTAATATGTCAGACTGAACTCCTCAGTTTTGTTAGAAGTTAGAACACAGTTTTAATCAGTTGTTTTATGAAGCTGGCTCCAGTCTAATCTGTTTCTCTCTCTTCATTCTAAACAACTTCTTCTCTGTTCTAAAAAACTGATCTTCTCCTATCCGAGTGACCTTCATCCACTGGTTTGTTTGGACCAATCGGGAAAGAACAAGTCACTGATCACAGATCTTTTTCTTAAAGTTCTAAGCTGTTGCTAGAACTGTCAGAGTCTACTGGAGTAAACCTCAAGCCATGAGGTTCCCCAAAAGAGCTGAATGAACGCCAGTCACACGCTAAGGACGCATCATTCAGTTAAAGACTTATAACATGCCAAGTTATAAGTCATCTTCAAGAGCTGGAAAGCTCCAGCTGAATGAATTTTCCTCCAAGGAATGTTTTATTCTGAAAAGCCAACCAGGACGTGCGTTACTACGGTCCGAGTCTTGGCACACGTCTGGAGACGCTGGAGAACGGTAAACGAACTGACCAACTGGACCGAGGGGGACTGACCGTCTTCACGAGGTAACAAGTCATCAAATGATTTGCCAAGGGTACCAACGTGTAGCCGAGATCGGCCGGAGAGTTGCCATGCTTCTGGTTAAAACACATCAAGATAGTACTGTAAAGTAACTGAATGTCCACACACTTGTTTAGCCGCTGATCATGTTGTTCTGCAGTGTTGCCGTATACCAGTATGTCATCCATGTAGATGGCGACTCCTTCTAAATCATTTAAGGTCTCTGCCATTTTCCTCTGGAAGATTTCTGGGGCACTTGTGATACCAAAAGGCAGACGTTTGAATGCGTATCTTCCAAAAGGTGTTATAAATGTGGTTAGCTTGCTGCTTGTCGGATGAAGAGGGATTTGCCAAAACCCTGAAGCAGCATCCAGTGATGTAAATGTGGTGGCTCCACTTAGCTTTGCAGTGATTTCTTCAGCGGTTGGGAGAACATATCTCTCTCTCTTCACTGCCTCGTTTAGCCTTTTCAGATCAACGCAGATACGCACTTTGCCATTTCGTCTTGGGACTGGCACCATAGGTGCGCACCAATCAGTTGGTTCTGTCACCTTTTCGATCACACCATTCTCCTCCATGCGTTGTATTTCCTCTCTTACTTTCTCGATGAGAGGTAGGGGAACTCTGCGGGCCGTGTGTACAGCGTATGGCTCTGTGTTATCATTTAGCTGTATTTTTACGGGCTCTGTCTTAAGAGTCCCATGTTCACCAAATGCGGTGTGCACTTCCTCGATGCGTTTAACTAGTCCCATTGTACACGCTGTGTCTCTGCCTAGCAGGCTGTTAGCTGTGTGACTATGGATCACATACACTGGGAATGAGTAGTGCTTCTCCTTGTATTTTGTACTGGCCTGAAACTTCCCCATACAGTTGAGCTGACCACCTGGGCTGTTTATTGGAGGAATGTTTGACTGAATCAGTTTTTGCTCAGGGACTAATGTGTTAAATGTCTCTCTGTCCATTATGTTTAAATCTGCCCCTGTATCAATTTTAAAGGTAACAGGTGTTGCACCAATCAGAATTTGTACAGACCATTGATCTCTCTCTCTATTAGCGTCTGTGACTGCCCCGAGGAAGTATGGTGTTTGTGAAACTGGATCTGTCTCTGTCACTTCCCTGATTGATCTGCTGTGGCACATTATTTCCCAGTGACCCACCTTTTTGCATTTATTGCAGGTTGATCTCTTAGCTGGGCATTTATCTTGGTCTTTATGCTTTATTTTGCCACA
>JBBPBX010078501.1:6400-16610 GCA_038048925.1 Garcialebias charrua
CCTGGACACCTTCCTTCCGGGCACGTCCCACTGGTAGGAGGCCCCTGGGAAGTCCCTGTCATTGGAGGGAGTGTGTATCTTCTCTGGCCTGGGAACGCCTTGGGGTCCCTCAGAACAAGCTGGAAAGTGTTGCTGGGGAGTGGGATGTGTGGGTTTTTCTCCCAGACCTGTTGCCTCTGTGACCCAAATATGGATAAACGGTAGAAGATAGAGATGGAGATAAATTATATTTCAAATTTTAACTAAAATCAATTACATTCATCCACTTATAGGTGGATTATGATGAAGACTTTAAGAAACATTAGTATGTTGGAATACCTAACTGAACTGAGGCCTGTGCGCAGTTATTCCTGCAAACATAAAAGCTGCTGTCAGTGTGCCCTGGCAAAGTCAGTGACTCTGATGTTGCCCTTTGCAGTGGTTGTACAGATGTTGATACACAAACACACATCTGACTTGATCTTTTACACCTGTAGAAAGACTGGTACATGTATTTTTATTTTTTGTATGTTTTTTATCGTTTTAATTGACTTGTCTTTTATGTTATTGTACAGCACTTTGGTTGACCTTATGGTTTTTGAAATGTGCTATACAAACAAAGTTGATTGATTGATTGATTTTAAAACACTTGAGAGCCAAGTAAATGGAACAACTCTGTGTGACAGGCATTTTGCTGCATCTCGAAAATATGGTTAGAAGACCAGAACTGCACAGTGCGTTGGTTGGAAGCCAGTGTAAACACAGACTGAGCAACAAAAGCTCTAGAGCCAGGTCTGAGCAATGGAAAGCGAGCAGCACTGTAACTCACAGAAAAACAATTAAAAAACATTTTCATTTGTGTTTTCTACGGTTTTTCAAGAAAAAGAAGGAGAAAGATTGATGTTGACCTTCTGGGGCCAAATAGCTTCCATTAAATTAACACTGCTACTGAGATACTGTACATTCAAAATGTCTTTGCTCAGCCTGCCTGAGAGTGTTCACTGAAAATTGAGTTAGACTCAAGTAATGTGCGTACTGTTTTTGTAACCAAGCCAAAAAGGGCTGTGAATGTAGCATTTGAAAACCATCTATTATGTGAGAGAAGAGACCCTATCATATGACAGCTGGTTACAGACGTGTCATTAAAATTGGCCAACTTATCCCACAAGAGTGTGATGAGGCGGTTTGGCTGATTTCAGTCGAAACAACTGCAGCTATATATAAAACCACTTGCAGAAAGAAGCTGCTGTGAAACCCCAAACTTGTCATATTTTAAGTCTGATCTTTTCTCATTTAGTCAATGGCCAGTCCTCTGCCAACATCTGAAACATCTGTTTTAAAATGGACTACTATAGAAGCCACATCAGTTGGGACACATTTTGTTCCCCCCAAACATGAAAACAAATGATGTTTTGATGGGATGCCATACAGCAACATAAAGTCACATTTTCTGTATAATATTTGGCTTTGTATGGCCATGACCAAAAGTGTCAGTGAGTAAATTGGCTGTACTTATATTGCGCCTTTCTATCTTATTTCAAGATACTCAAAGCACTTTACACTACAATCTGTGCCCTCATATACCCATTCATACAGCATTCTACTAGATATCTGCAAAGCTAATTGAACAAATCATTCTAAAGAGACTAATCAGTGCTTTTAGATCACATTCATACACTGATGGGACACACATCAGAGGCTATGAGGGGTTCAGTGTCTTGCCCAGGGACACTTCATCAGCATGTGACTGCGGGTGGATTTGAACCCCAACTCTTGCATTGGAGGACGTCTGCCACAGCCGAGTCTATTTACCTTGAATTACCGGTAACAGTGTCATTTATACGTACAAAGAGGGGCAGTTGGAACAAGGCAGCTAAAGAAAACCTAACATTATTTATGAGTCTACACAAAAATGACTCTAGGTTTAGGTATGGAAATCAGATATAATGCCTTAGGTAGCATAGCTGGGCCAACAATGTTGTAAAACCTATGATATCCATCCATTCGTTATCTGTATCCGCTGGCGGCTTCGGATGTTATCAGTCCATTAAATGGCCGTTATTAGTTGTTATCATCCCATATGTTGTGGTGAAACTGTCCAACCTACCTTAAATGAACGTTATTTTAGCTGCGAGTAGGGAGCGTCTTGCCGTAAACCCGGAAGTGTTTTTTTTTTCAGCTTATATAACCCTTTTCCTAAACCTAACCTTACACCTGACCCAGAGGACCAACACTAAACTTAACCCCCTTACCCTTGTGCCTAAACCTAACCAAGACCCTAAACCTAATGCTAGATCCTTTACTATAAACTGTAACACGTAGCTAAAAACGGAGCCTGCTGTCATGCTGCCAACGCTGCCAAAGTACCTTTAAACCTACTAGGAGGTACAGGAGGGGCACTCTGACTGCTACGTATGGGGATGATAATAACTGATAATGGCCATTTAATGGTTGATAACGTTTGAAGCCGGTGAAGCCGCTGTCTGTATCTGCCTTTTCCTTTCTACATTGCAGGGGTCACATTTGTCAATTTATCCAATACACTGCACTGGTTCACATGAGGTGTGCTGACTATATTGTGACCACTGAATATAAATTTTCCTCAACGACATCTTAACTGTTTGCATTTAATTCACTAAGAATTTGGCAATGTAATGCACATATTGCGCATCGTAACAAGTTCTAAAATGATGCAGTTTTAGTTTAAGGTCATTCCATCCTGCCTACAAAGTATTGCAAATTTTGGGATGACTTAACTTGAAGTTTTCAATATTCTAGTCAGCTATGTCAAACGATGTATCAGACAGAAATCATCTTAATGGAGACAAGCTAATGGCTACTCTAAGCAGAGCCAGTTCCAAAGCAAACTGCTGCTGTCTAGAAGTAAATCCAAGCTAAAAATAAAAATCCAAGATTCGGGAAAATCTTTTGACTTTACATGGTTATTTAGTGTAGTTACTGTACTTACAATACATTATTTGATAAGCACTAGGTATGTACCGGTACTTTGTTGTATTAAGTATTGCTACCAACAAAATTTAAAAAGTAACGTTCAGCTTTTCTGTACAAGTTTCATGTGGAACACTACTGATAATGCACCAATGACTCTGTTTTCAATGCACCGTAAATAACCATAGATTAAATGAAACTCCTGACAGTGGGATTGTTGACTAGTCAGTAATGAAGCGCACTACACTTTTTAAAAGTCTTTTTGATTCAGTCCCTGTGATCATCAAACTAACATTGTTACCTAACATCAAAATATGCCTTGTAGCTTTCTCTACTATACATTTGTGAGATATGTCACATCTAACAGTGTTATAAAACAGTATAGACAATTCTTTAGATATAATATACTGTATTGTTGTATGAATCGATACTGACTGACAAAATGTGTATGAATATTTTCGCTGCCTATGTCCAAATTGTCTCCATGGCTGAATTCAGTCTCATTGACTTTTGGTTGTTGGGCTTTTGGTTGTTGCTCTAAAGCAAGTGAAGTACTGGTAACTGTCCACTAGAAATCCTTGCAACATGCTTAGCAGATTTCCCCAGCAATACAAAACCAAATTTATTTGTGCCTGTTTCACTGAGCACTGGTCCCTTTTCATTCTCTGCAGTTATGTTTTTCCTCATTCGTCTGCAATCCTTTGTCTTCTTTCTATCTGCCTGTGCTCTTTATTGAAAACAACGGTTGGTAATCTTTCATTAGGCTAACAGAGCATGCATGCATGCCCTAGAGGGGGTCATAAGTACCAGGCAGGCATTCTGAAAACATTCTAGTCTCATAATAAAGTCCCAGTAAATTAAAACCACTTGCTGTTTTGCTCACCCCCAAAAAAGTCACGCCAGGAATGTGACTCCTCGGTCCAAAAAATTAAAATAAAGAAAAAATGTAAAAACGGTTGACAAATGCCTGCCTGCTGAATCACACACAAAATAAATATATACTGAAAGTACTGCAGAACACTGAGACATGTTATAAAAGAGCAGCAACAATTAAAAATAAAATAATTATGGGAAACTTTGAGAAAACTACATTCCACCTTCCTTCTCTTTCCCTCTCTTTGGCACTTTGCTGACACAGCACAGCACGGAGCTGGCCCATGAATACTGCAGACCTCACCTCTCTCTCGTTCTGAGTTTGCAGTTGTGGATTGAATAAACTTTCAGTATGGAACAGGAAGCAGATCAGCAACTTCTCAGGTTTGAATTTGCAGAAGGAACATAAAAGCCTTATGGGAAGCAGATGCCTAAATGAGTCATGGACTGCATTCCTCTGGTTGCTGAAGACAACCTGAGGATGTGTGATAGACAGATTCAGAAGGGTTCATTCTTACTGATTTTGTAACTACTATTTAGTATTTTGGAAATCCATTTAGGACAATGCCTAATGCTCCTCTTTTGTGAAAATATTAATGATACTCCAAACAGAGGCATTGTTTATATTCCATTTGAAAGAGAGAGAGAGAAAAAAAAACTCTTCTTGTGGGGTTCTTCAAGGAGCCATCTTTGGCCCCTGTTAGATTATATACCAGCAAAAGAGACACAGGAGATTGGCCAAAAATAAGTTCCAATTTATTTACAAACACTCAAAATACTGCAGTTCTGGGCCCCACAAAAAAAGGTCAACAGAACACAACGTAACTAAACATAGGGAACTAAAACACCAACTGGGCCCCTGATTAAAACAAGCGGGGAACTTATAAAGTGGCTGATCAGACCATTCTGACACTACAGCAGGAAACAAGTTAAAGGTGCTATATGTAACTTTCTGTAGAGTGCAGCACTTAGAAATATTTTCAACAGGGAAAAGCATTCTGCTCCCTCCCCCTCAGAGCCATATATGGCTGCTCCCCTGTGCTCTGCTGAACTTGAGATCAGCTCCGCCTCCGCTGCATGTCCTCTCGGAGCCACTGCGATATTCTGTTTATATGTTAATAAAACGTTCTAAAAAAAATAAAATAAAACCATGGAACGCTGGTCCAGCAAAACAAAAACACCCTGAAATCTGCAGAGCCTCTTGCAGCCACGTTGGACATGATTTTAATTCGCTCGTGACAAATCCATTAATTTCCTCATTTCTGTCAGTGAAGGAAGAAGCGATCACTTGACTTTTGGCAAAAAAACAAAAGAAAAGTCCAGCTCAGGGATGAAGAAGGGGAATTTAATACATTTGTGTCACATACAAAACAGTTTTGCATCGCTTTGCAATTCTTTGAATGAGAACGAGCCGCGGCCGCTGCGGGCTGGGACAGGGGGGGGGCGTGGGTTAGGAGCGTGAGAAGTGAGAAGCTCTGTTTTTATTGGCTGGTTAAGGACGGGTCACTCTGTGTTTTTATAAATGCTGATAGAGAAGCAAGGGGACTATAGTTTTTTTCAGAGATTACTTTGTCTAACATCAGTCTGTCAGTAGATAGTGACAGAGTGAAGAAATATGTTAAAAATATATTGTTAGAAAAGTTACAGATTGCACTACAAAGTTACATACTGAACCTTTAAATAGACTAAACTACCAGTAGTGTCATCAACAAAACTGATCAAAGTGGTGCTAAACAGCAACCTAAAAAAATACATTTACAACAACAAATCCTTTAGACAAAAATGTAAAAAATTAGATTACAATACCCACCTTCTCCCTCTGCTAACCTACAACATGGCCCAGCCCAGCCACACACCATGCAGCTGGGGCTGGTGAGTGGCAGGAAAACTCCAGCAGCATCTACACAGGAACCATCTCCACCTTTATTTACTGTGCAGGTTCTGCCGTCAGCTCCACTGCTATTTCTCTCACATACAGTACATTTCCTATCAGGTCTATTTTTAGTGAACAGAAAAGTTTGTTTCATAGCTATGTCAACATTATTCATTTCTAAGACTGTTTTTTTATAGGTTAGAAGACAGTAATCCACTAAAAACCTTTACTGAACGGTGTAAGTGGGATTAAAATTTGTCTAATGATAAACTTTCTCAATCTCAGAAACAGCAAAGTTTATTTTATTTTATCTAATTTAGTTATTAATTATTTTGACGCTCTTGACTTTTTGACTCATGTTGATATGGTTTCAAGGAACTGGATGCAATCTTTTCCAGCTCATTTAAGCTGATGAGTGCAACATTTTCAAATCAAAAAGGCGTTCAATTCAAGATCAACTGGACTTTATTTGTAACAGAAGACGTTTCGCTTCTCATCCGAAAAGCTTTATCAATTCATTGAATTGATGAAGCTTTTCGGATGAGAAGCGAAACGTCTTCTGTTACAAATAAAGTCCAGTTGATCTTGAATTGAACGCCTTTTTGATTTATCATGTCCTGGACGACTGAGAATCTTCACCAACATTTTCAAACCAAGCTTCATTGTCAAGGTGAAACCATATCTCCTTTTACAAAACACTAAAATGTTCATTTATGTATATTCATCCCCCTTGACTTGAGTACTAAAAAGACATTTTATGCTGGCCTTCTTTGCATTGTTTGAAAATAATTCAGAATGTGAGGTTATGGTCATTTTAGCCCACAATAAAGCATGATTACAAAACTTCAGTCTTTGTATCCTTTTCATTAGCTTCATGTCTGTTTTTCAGATAGATTCTAAGAGTGTACTGCTTACTTTAAAATTATGAATGAAATGGTCTCAGCGTATTCAACTTGCCTGCTCTGCAGCTCCAAACCAGTTGGAGCAGTACCGTATATGAAACATTCAGTTTTTCCTCAGATTTTACATGATTTGTGTTTAAGCAACAAGGTAAATAAGCTTTTGTAGTTTCTGCACTAAATTTATGGAATAACTTTCCCCTCCTTTAAAGCCCAGTAAAGATATTCAAATCTCTGCTCAAGACTAAACCTCAATTCTTTAGCTTTTTGACTTGCACAGAGACTTTAATATAAATGTGCATGCCCTTTCCTATTTTTATTATTTGTATTTTACATTATATTGTATTTTTAGGCCATACTTTCTGTATGGCTGAACTGTGAAATACTTTGGACGTTTACAATGTACTGATTAACCTACCTTTTACAATGGCATTATAAAGTAAATGTAGTATTTAACTTGTTGCAGTATATGGGGCTATGGTAGATTGGTGGTCAGTGTTGCGGTCTTGGAATCCCAAAGTTGCAGGTTCAAGCCCAGGTTGCTTCAGGAAGGGAATTCAATCTAAAACAATTGCCAAATCTTTCATGTGAGTTTGCTCACCGTGGCAACCCCTGAAGATGGGATCAACTGAAAGAAACTTACGGTACTAACATATTGCAGCTTACAATATGAATTTATATAGTACTGTATAAGTAGTTTCTATAAAATAATTGAGAAAATGAAGGTCTACTTTCAAAATCATGGTTAGCAGATACCAAGGATTATTTTTAGAACACGTTTCTTTAAGTGTTTTAATGATACAACACATCTGTGTGGCAGCCAGAAGTACAAATTAGTACAAATGACAAGATGGTCTAAATAAATGATGGGCTGTATACATCTTAGCTGAATGACAAAAACACGAAAAATGTTTGGTTTGGGTGCAAGAAAATCTAAACTGTCCTCTTGTAAACACCCCCCCCACACACACACACACACACACACACACACACACACACACACACACACACACACACACACACACACACACACACACACACACACACACACACACACACACACACACACACACACACACACATACACAAAAAAACACCCCTTAAACCACATAACCTCAATTGGAGTAACTTGATCTCTGCTGTGGGACAGGAGTTATCAATAAATCACACTAACACACTAACATTTCAACTCTTTCAACTCTGACGGATCTGGATGAATTCAGGAGATGAAAAATTACAAATGGATAAAATATACAGTGAAATGAACAAATACATTAGAACATGACAACATACGAAGACTCAGAACCTAAAATATATAATGTTGAAAATGTGATTGATGCAAATTTTTTCCCTGTAATAAAAGATAGCGAATATTATAATGAAGAGCAGTTTAATGACATCAATATATCAAAAGGAGTTCTCTCTATTATTCACTTTAATAGCAGAAGTATAAATGCAAACATATCCAAAATAACAGATTACTTAAAACAATTAAATAGAACTTTTACAATAATAGCGCTGTCAGAGACATGGCTCAATGATGATAACACAAGTAATATTCACGTCGAGGGGTATGAATTATATCATATGAACAGAAATAATAAAAGAGGTGGTGGAGTCGCTCTGTTTGTCAATAATGAAATAAAATGTAAATTAAATAATGAAATGTCAATAACAGTTGATAATATTATGGAAATGATAACAATAGAAATAATAAACAAAAATGATAAAAACATAATAATAAGTTGTGTATATAGATCACCAGGAGCAAATATAGAAATATTCACGGATAAAATCTTGGAGCTAATGGAGAAGAGTTTTAATAAAAATGTTTTTTTGTGTGGAGACTTTAACATTGATATGGGAAATAAAACAGATTCAAATAACATAAGCACATTTATAAACTCAATGTACAGTTTAAATATGTATCCAGTGATATCAAAGCCAACAAGAATTACAACTCATAGTGCCACAATAATTGATAATATTTTCACAAATATAACAAATGGGGACGTGATAAGTGGTATCTTAACGACCGATCTAAGTGATCATTTACCAGTTTTCACAATCTATAAAAATGATCAAAGCATCACAAAAGCAGTCGCAATGAAGAAAAAGATCATAAACACGTCAAAAAAAGTTTTGGAAAAACTGAAAGAGGATCTAGATAAACAAGACTGGAATAATGTGTATGTTGATGATGCGAACAGAGCATATGATGAGTTTATGAATATCCTGGAAGCTCTGTACGAAAAGAATTGTGTGCAAACAAATTACACAAAGAGAAATACGATTGATCAACCATGGATGACAAAAGGGTTGAGAAATGCTTGTAAAAAAAAGAATTATTTGTATTCATGTTTCTTGAAATTGCGAAGTCAGAGCGCTGAAGAAAAATATAAAAAGTATAAAAATAAATTAGTGGGGATTATAAGGAAACATAAGAAAGAATATTATAGTAAATTATTAGATAAAAGTAATGGTGATATGAAAGCAACATGGCGAGTAATGAATAGTGTCCTGAAGAATCATAAAGCAAAAACTGGTATTTCAAAATATTTTGTAAAAGACGACGATGAAATTCATGATGAAAATGAAATTGTAAATGAATTTAATCAATATTTTGTGAATGTTGGATCAAGCCTTGCAGCTAAGATACCAAAAGTAGATAAAAATGTGACCCACTCAATTACAGGTTGTGCAAATAGTATTTTTCTAAATGGAACTAACAAAGAGGAAATAATGAATGTAGTAAAACATCTTACAGACAAGAGATCGAAAGACTGGGTGGACATGGATATGATGTTTGTGAAGGACATAATGAGCCATGTTATTGAGCCGTTCACATACATATGTAACTTATCATTTTCAACAGGAATATTTCCAGATAATATGAAAGTAGCTAAGGTCGTTCCTCTTTTTAAAAATGGTGATAAATGTGTATTCAACAATTATAGACCTATATCCTTATTACCACAGTTTTCAAAAATTCTTGAAAAACTATTTGTAAACAGACTAGACCAATTTATAGATAAACAAAATATTCTAAGCAACAGTCAGTATGGGTTTAGAGCAAAAAACTCTACATCAATGGCTCTCATGGAATTAATGGAACAAATAACTACTGCTGTCGATCAAAAACAATATTGTATCAGTATTTTTGTTGATTTAAAAAAAGCATTCGATACTATTGATCACACCATTCTCCTAGAAAAGCTGAACAAATATGGTATTAGAGGACCAGCATTACAGTGGGTATCTAGCTACTTAAAAGATAGGAAACAATTTGTACAAATAAATGATGTAAGATCTGACCTCTGTAATATCACATGTGGAGTTCCCCAAGGCTCTGTACTTGGACCAAAGCTTTTTATTTTATATGTGAATGACTTGGTAAATGTGTCAGGACTCCTTAAATGTGTACTTTTTGCTGATGATACCACTTTTTTCTGTTTAGGTGAAGATATAGAACAAATGTTAGAATTGATAAAGACAGAATTTGTCAAGATACAAACTTGGTTTAAAATAAATAAATTATCATTAAATCTAGAGAAAACTAATTACATGATATTCGGTAATAAAAAGAAAACTGTTGATGTTCCACTCAAAATTGAGGATGTTGAGATTTGTAGAGTGA
>JBBPBX010078502.1:0-16610 GCA_038048925.1 Garcialebias charrua
TACTTTTTGTTAGAATTATGTTGAATTAATGGACACCAATTAATCAGATTGAACTTTCTTTTTAATGTGTGTTAATTCAGAATTGATCAACAGTATATTTTTGTCATTTAATGATGATTTTACTAAGCTGGTATATTTTAAATATGCCAAAGTTAAGAGAACATCTCAGAATGATCTTGCTTTAAACTGTCTGCTCTCTGCAGAATAAGTGTCTAAAGTTGAATGAACAATCCGTCTATTTGTTTGAACTGTTTTTGGAACGAAAGAAAAGTTCTAGACATAACTTAATCTTCGGTCTCCCGTCCGTTCTAAAAACAATTCATCTGTGCTCAAACAGAGAGTGCTCTGTTTTCACACCTGCAGGTTTTGTTTTGTCTCCGTGCTGGGACTCAGTTCTCGGGGAGAAGCTGAGCTGATGAGTTCTCGGGGAGAAGGGAAGATGCACGGACGTCTTTCTCCAAGCTGATGTACGTCCCGGCCATGCACCAAGGGCCCACGTCTTCAGCAAAGGTTCAAACAGCACGTCAGCTGTGAACCCCTTCGAGTGTCACAGCTCCAAGCGGTGACACTCTTTCTGGAAGTTATCTTGAAACAAAACCAGAGCTGGGCATTACTCTGGGAGGCCGACGCAGACGGTCTCGAGACCGTGGCAAGATGAACGTGGGTCGCCTGTAAAACGCAGCAGCATGCGCGTCTGGCTTGACTAATTTACCGGAGTCGAGACAGGATCATCTTCACGAAGGTAAAAGTCGTTTCATCACGGTACGGACGTCCAGCCGAAACCGAGCAGAGGGTGCTATCTCTGGTTAAACATCTCAAGATAAGATTCAACCATTTCCTTTCAATCTTTTATCTTTCCTCCTTAAACTCCTCCTTATGTTTATTTTCATCATGGTAAACTTTAAGTAATGTGCCAACAGAAAGGTCCAACTGTCTGTTTGTTTTTAATTTGAATTCTTGTCATAGTAGTTAGAATCAGAGCTAATATCGATACCAATGTTTAATGTAATTTTGTGATAGTTTCAATAAAAGGTCTATTTTCTGGTAGACCAACATAAATTGAAGTCTAAGTGTGAAATTACATTTCTGGCTAATCACATCGTTAGATTTGTTGATTTAATCTGAAAAAGTTGAGACCCCGTTTAACTGATGGTAAGTTTGAAACAGTCTAAAACCTGCTCAAATCTATCATCTAATCTATAGGTAAGTCAGTAAACTGACCTCGTTTGTGTTTAATTACACAAACGGCCTATAGATTCCTTTACAGTGTGCACTGTGCATGTCTTTAAATTTAACAAGATACACACCTTAAAAAATATATTTGTTTGCTGACATTATAGTAAAAGTGTGTTTGAGCTGAACTTTTCTTTTAAAAATGAACGTAATTGTCAAATAGCTGAATTTAAATAGGTTCGCTTTGACCGGTCTTCACGTGCGCGTGCGTGTGTGTGCGCGGGCTGCTAAAACCTTTATCTCTTAAAAATTTAATAAGATTAACACTTAAAAAATATATTTGTTTGCTGAAAATTATAGCAAAGATGTGTCTGAGCTGAACTTTTCTTTAATAAATGAATATGTTCAAATCCGCTGGATTTAAATAATTTCGCTTGTGGGTAGTCCAAACGTGTGCACGCATGCTGCAACAACCTTCATCTCTTTAAAATGTAACAAGATAAACACCAAAAAATATTTATTTATTTATTTTTATTCAAACTCATTGAATTCTTCATCCTCTGCGTCGCTGAAGAGTTCTGTCAACTCCTGAGCAGGTAACAGGTGCAACGCTCAGAGCAGCTGCGTCCTCCTGGCTCCACGTCAGCTCCAGCAAACATCCTGCCTTCCTGAACCCAGACAGATGGATTCTTTACTGACTGAGGTCCAAGCTTTATCCTTCCATCCATCCATCCATCCATCCGTCCGTCCGTCCGTCTGTCCATCCATCCGAGGACCTGCTGGAACGTCACGTGCATCTGTCCCTGTGAAGCTGTTGCTCTCTGTCCATCACGGTGCAGAGCTGCTTTGAAGCTTGGTCAAGCCTTCCAGGATGATGCAGGAATAGAGTTAAACACTTTACTGTAATTTTATATTTAAACTGCAGCAAGATGTGCGCGCACACGCTGTCCATCCAGCAGGACTTTTTTTTTGCTCTAAAATGTCCGTACACAGGTACACTGGTTGTCAAAAGCCTAGAGGGTCCTTTAGCGCCCGCCCATAGTGGCCAAAGTGGTACTGCTCCATTTTTTTCCCATCAGAATGAATGGAAACGGTCATATATCAGCCAAAAATTGGTCTAAAAATATGGGGAAAATAGTTATTGATGGTTGAATTGATTCAGATGGAGCACTACTGAAGGCCTAGGTGTGAAATGCACAGCCCGTCACTGGTCACTCGGTTCTGGTCCGCTCAGCAACTGGTGTGCAGCTTGTTAGATGAAGCAGGTCCCACTTGGTGTCAAATCTGTCGACTCTTATCAAAATTCCAGCTTTAACTTGTTGTTAACTTGTTGACAACAACTTGTAGTTAGCTGAACTTTTAGCCAGAGAGGAAAACAGACTGACGCAGCACGCATGCGCAATAGTGAAGGTTCAAAAAATCACAGCGCCATCTAATGGCCCGGCATGGTAACTACAGTGAATTCATGAGGGCGGGGGGGTCATATCCACAGAATTCGCTCGTGTCAACACAAATCTTTTGCCTCTAATTAACATACCCCAAACCTCCGTTTCCCCCCATTGTGTCCGTGTATACAGGGCCTAACATTGAGGATCTCAATGGATCCTCCCTGTGGATGAATAACAGTCCTTCTCACTTCACTCATGTTTTGTTTTTTTGTAAAAGGGGCTGGTGTAGTTGCCACAGCAGTGCCGACTTTAATGGTAGTCCTGTAGGCTCAAACTGGAAAGGCAGGGAGTGTTCAGACCAGTGGAGGTCACAGGCGTCTGCTATATTTACCGGCTCTGTAACTTGATCTCTGGCATTCTGGACGCCTGTGCTCACACTATCTGTCCTCTCACACTCTGGGTCCACTGTGTCCCAACTAGCTTCCCTTTACTTTCTGTGTGTTAACCTGGCTGCTCAGAACAACTAAGGTGAGCATGATTAAACACTAAACCCACCTCTGTTCATATTTGTGTTCTAGTACCTGCTTTTTGTTGAGTTCAAACATTTATTTAGCTTTCTTATGTGTCTTCCTGTGGACCACCAGAATAGAGGTGGCTTTTCATAGTTCCACATTTATTTGCATATCCAAACCTCAGGTTTTGTGCCTATATAAATAATAAAAAATGTGTGACCCAAAAGCGATAATGTTTTGCCTTGCTAGTCTGTGTGGGTTTGTTAGAGAAATGTCTCATGACCTGGACAGGTTTTATTTACACTCTCAGAAAGTAATCATTGGATAAACATCTAGTCACTCCTAATTAAGATGGCTGCCATGGCAAATCCTTAGCCAACACAAAACTGACTTTAGTTACTTCAACTTTACAGAGATTGGGCTTTGGTAGTGCCTAAGAGTCATCTTTAACACATTCTTCAAGCGTTAACAGATCATTTGACACCCCACAATATGTCGTGATATAATGTCATAGACGAGATTTCATGAAAACTGCTACAACTCTGTGGAAGCATGAAAGGTCATGGGTGATGTGCATTTCTTTGAAAAATACCAAGCTTTTTATTTATTTATCATTGGCTAGCTGTGATTTTAAAAAGTGCTCAGTTTTCTTCTTCATTTGAGCTTTCCAAGTGATTTCTCTCACTGGAGTGGTTTGCAGTCGAATCACCGCCTCCAAATCTGAGGCCATGGTCCTCAGTCAGAAAAGGGTGGATCACTCTCAGGTCGAGGGTGAGGTTTTATCTCAAGTGGAGTTCAAGTATCTCCTGGTTTTGTTCACGATTGAGGGAAGAATGAAGCATGATAATGACAGATGGACTGGTGCAGCATCTGCAGTATTGCAGACTCTGTACCGGTCTATTGTGGTGAAGAGGGAGCTGAGCTGTAAGGAAAAGTTCACTGTTTACTGGTCAGTCTACGTTCCTATCCTCACCTAGGGCGGCTGTGGCTGAGTGGTTAAAGCAGTCGTCCTCCAATGCAAGAGTTGGGGGGTTCGAATCCACCAGCAGTCACATGCTGAAGTGACCCTGGGCAAGACAATGAACCCCCCATGTTGCCTCCGATGTGTGTCCCATCAGTGTATGAATGTGATAAAGTGCTAATTACTGTACCGGTAGTCTCTTTAGAATGATTTGTCAGTTAGCTTTGTGGAGATCTAGTAGAGTGCTGTATGAATGTGTAAATGAGGCACAGATTGTAGTGTAAAGCACTTTGAGTATCTTGATAAGATAGAAAGGTGCTATATAAGTAGAGTCCATTTACTATTTACCATTTACACCATGAACTCTGGTAGAGACTGAAAGAATGAGATCGTGGCCACAGGAGGTTGAAATGAGTTTCCTCTGCAGGGTAGCTGGACTCTCCCTTAGAGATATGGTGAAAAGTTCAGTAATCAGGAGAGTCTTGGAGTGAAACCACTGCTCCTTCACATTGAGAGGAGCCAGTTGAGGGAGTTCAGGCATCTGGTAAGGATGTTTCCTGGGCGCTTCCATAGGGAGGTGTTTCAGGCATGTCCGACTGGGAGGAGACCCCGGGGAAGACCCAGGACACGTTGGAGATACTACGCCTCTCAGTTGGCCTGGGAACACCTTGGAGTCCTCCCAGAAGAGCTGGAAGAGGTGGCTGTGGAGAGAGATGTCTGGACCTCCCTGCTCAGGCTGCTGCCCCCGAGACCTGACTTCATCCATTCAACCTTTATTCATACAGGCTAGTCTCACTGAGCCATGAGGACTCATTTACAAGAGAGACATGTTCCAGACAGAACACATAAAGGACAGATAACAACAAACTTGAGTAAAAAGACTTTGGAACAAGCAGAAGATAATGGATGGATGGAAGGGATTGTATTGTATTATCTGATTGATGCGTTATAGATCTTTAACTGAACTGATCCTGTTGGTTTTATGTTGCAGCTTTAACTGTTCAGTTTGTTTGTCCGGGGGGGTGAACTGTAACATGTCTGTGTGTTTCTACAGGATTGATCAGTGTGTTCAGGTTTGTGTGCACTTTGTGGGGCATCAACAGTAGGATGAGTTGTCCCAGAGCCGACACAGTCTTTGGGGACTGACACACTGCTACAAATCCAGCAGGTAACTGCATGACGAACACACCTTTACAGACAGTACACCTGCTGGAGTTAACAAGTCTGTTTAGGTCATGATATATTCCAGAGTCCTTTTTATTAAAGATCAGAAAAAAATAAAAAGGAGTTTTGTGGTATGCTTCATGCACTTATATAAATAATAATAATAATAATAATAATAATAATAATAATAATAATAATAATAATAATAATAATAATAATAATAATAATGTGTTATGTGTTGTCATCATTGTACAGTATGTTCCCTTACAATGATGAAATTGGATCTCTGCATTTAACCCATTCACCCCCAGGTGGAGCAGTGGGCAGCAATTGCAAGCACCCGGGGAGCAATTGGGGAAAGGGTGTGCTGCTCAGAGACTTCACGAAATGTGCAATGACTGTGGATCAAACCTGGGGCTCTCGGGTCCTGAGTTGGCTGCCTTGTTTCTACACATACTGACTAAGAGAAATGACTCGGCTTTAAAGTTTGTGCTTCACGTTAGTTTCTTCTCAGTTTGCGCATTATAATGGCAATAATATAATATTTGTAATTCAGTTGGTTTCTATGATGTCAGGAGCAGTAGAAATAACACAACAGTTACAGGTTTTGTTTAGGCACAGACTGCACAGATGCAAACCTATCATTTAGTTCTTATCTTGACTAAGGCAGTTCATTTGAGCAATATAAACAACATTAGTTGTTTTACACCAACGAGGGCCTTGGACACAACAGACATGTGTAATGTTACAGTTAGGTATTTTTGGTCTGTGGACAATACAATATTTATCAGATGTGTTTCCAAATACACATGAGACAATTAATGCTATCAGTGTATACATCATCGTTGAACAGTTACAGTGTCAAAACATAAGGAAACTGACTGTTCCTGTGGTTTAAAAGTCTTAAAATGAGATAATAGAAATAAAGTTGTTTTTTTACCCCCTCCGTTGCCATACTTGTTGCTCTATGCTGTCATTTAGTTGTGCACGGTAGCCAAGGGATGAATTCTCCTAAATGTTATGCTGCTTTAAAAAGACATCTTCGGTTTGTTGGACATTTTAGCTAGGTGATATCTGAGTTTTCTCCTTGTTGCAGCCCCTGGAGAAGGGAGCAGTTGGAAGATTTAATTTTAGAAAAGTAAGTTCTAGTAGTTGTGTTTGTACAAAGTATTTCTGTTTTTAAATTAAAGCAAAAAAAAAGAAGAAATTCCACATATATATTTAGTTTTAACATGGTAACTTCATGAAGGTATGGCATTTTTGTTCAAGATTATGTTGATGTTAAAATCGCATCCACCCCATGCCTACTGCCACTGATCCAACTCAGTAAAGATTTATGAGCAGCAAAAATCAATACAGCAATAAATGGTTCAGCCCATCATCATGATATGATGCAACTTAATACATGTATTTAACTTACTTCCGGCACTCGGCGAAGCAGGTCGCGTCTCTTTTTGCTCCTCTCCCCCCTAAGTTTCCTCCTCCCTGCTTTTGCATTTTGTCTCGTCTTAACTCTTCAGCGCTCACTCGAACCAATTTGGAATGGATTTATTTACGTGGGCTGTTTCCTCTATTGATAAAAAAAATTTCACCGAAGCACACTGGACCAGGAGAGGCGGCTTGCCCTTTCGACGCGCATGCGGTGGGATACACTATGGACTTGTGGCCAATGTGTCTGACCGTTCTCTCTGTCGAAGACGTTGAAGTTTTGTGGATTATTTGGATATTGGTGGCAGTTACTCTGCTTTTTGGGATTGGCGGATGTTTTCTGCTACTGGAAGCTGAGGGAGGCGGCCTCGGCGATCAACGCGCTGGCGAGACTTCCTGCCCTGCAAGATTCTTTGATCCGGGCTATGACCTCAACTTCCCAGCTGTTGTACGAACTGAACTGCACGATGGGAGCAGCGGTGGACAGCCGCGGACCTGCAGTGCGTTTTGGGACTCGTTTACAGCCGTCCGGGCTCAATCAGGGCACAGTTTGGATTTGTAGCTCGGAACCTCACATGATTCGGCGATTTGGACCTGAACAGCACCTGGACTTGAAAGGCTGCAGTCAAAAGTACACTGTGGCCTGACCTGAAAATAAATAAAGTGACTAATCTAATCGGGACTCTGAGCGACCTTGAAAAGAAGGCTGTCTGAAAAACTTCTCCTGGAGTCGAAAGCTGTGAGAACTCGTTAACCTCCCCCTCCCCCCAGAGATCTCTGTGTGTGCGTTCGGATGGAGCTGAGCTGAGCCATCTGCAAGACTGTGCTTATCTGAAATGATTACTCACGGACTAAATCTCCCTGCTTGTCGTCATCACATGCAACATGTCTTGTCTTTATTCGTGCTAAAGCTGGTAGTTTTTTGGATTTTATCATAGAGTGTCCTAAGACAAAATGTGATAGATTCTTTTTTGAATACCATGATTACCCGACTGTATGTTCCTTTTTCCATATCTGATTGTTGGCGGCGCGGTTTTTATACTGCTGTGGCTTCCGTGCGTACGTCCCTCTTAGGATGGTGCGCGCGCCAATTGCAACACTTTGTACCTTGGTGCAAATATGCCAATAAAGATATATTCTATTCTATTCTATTCTATTCTATGTTTATTTCAACACATTGAGATTCAGTGCAATACAATTCAACA
This sequence comes from Garcialebias charrua, assembly GCA_038048925.1. Classification (NCBI taxonomy): domain Eukaryota; kingdom Metazoa; phylum Chordata; class Actinopteri; order Cyprinodontiformes; family Rivulidae; genus Garcialebias; species Garcialebias charrua. Next base: position 7,832 of record JBBPBX010078502.1, read on the forward strand.
AAGTAAGGATTATTTGTGAAATACTGAGATCAATTTTTCCAAAATATAAAAAATATATTTTTCCAAATATAAAACAACTGCTAGCAAACTGGTTTCTTTGTAAAACCACAAAAAAGTTTCACCAAACAAACACTGAACAATGAGATGGGGGGAGTCGTTACACAGAGGTAGAGAAGGTGGGCCTGTGATCAGAAGGTCACCGGTTCAACTCCCCGGATCGACAACATCAAATGTGGATGGGAAAGGTGAAACGCCCACACCTGCCTCCACCCTCATTTGCCCCACTCTGGGCCGTTGAGCAAGGCTCTTAACACCGCCCCCCCACCCCATCACCACCACCACCGCTGTCTGCTCCCCCAGGCACCCTATGGCAGCTCTCTGCTCCATACAGAGGGTTGTGGTAGCTCAGTGGGATGCAGTTTTTTTAAGTGGTTGCCTGTAGAAAGATACCTGCCAGCTGACTTTTCATCTAATAATTAAATAGATTGTATTTGTGCAAAGATGTTATAAACCAATGTAGATTAATTCCCCAAACCTCACTGGTTCGTGGCTTCTCTACTGTGAACTGGAACCAGTCAATTAGCAGATCCCTGATTAACAGAAGTTTAGGTTTTGGACAAAGTTCCAGGTGCTTCTGGTTGATATACACCTTATATCTGTGATTTGGGTAAACCAGGAGCAAGCTTTATGTTTTATGTGGCACTTTAAAGTTAATACTTGCTGTACTTTTAATAATAGTGTAAAATAAACTTAGAGTAACATGAGTTTAACAGCAAAAATAAGTTGCATCTTGTCAAGCTTAATTCAATTCAGTTTTAATTCATTTTATTTCTATAGTTCCAAGTCCCAACAGAAGTTGTCTCAGGATACCATCCATCCATCCATCCATCTTCTTCCGCTTATCCGGGGTCGGGTCGCGGGGGTAGCAGCCTAAGTAGGGAGGCCCAGACTTCCCTCTCCCCAGCCACTTGGAGCAGCTCCTCCGGGGGAATCCCAAGGCGTTCCCAGGCCAGCCGAGAAACATAGTCCCTCCAGCGCGTCCTGGGTCTTCCTCTGGGTCTCCTCCCGGTGGGACATGCCCGGAACACCTCACCAGGGAGGCGTCCAGGATACCGAACAGAAAAAATTCATTTATATAAAAGATCAATTAGTAAAATTCTCTATTTAAAGAAGCAGCAGATTGTCTTGAATCTTCAATTTGTCACATTCATTCAACCTTTATTTAAACAGATAAGTCACATTGCGCCTCAAAGACTCATTTACAAGTGAGACCTGTTGGACAGACAATAAAAGTGGTGAAAAATTACACATAGGTGGAGCTGCCGAGGACGGCCAGAGGCGAATCCAGAGTCCTGAAATGATGACAGAATGTTTATTCAGCTGGGCTCCTCTGAAAAGGGTTGGGAGGTTGAGAGCCTCAGGTTTACAAAACTTCTGCAGGCGTGTTGAGATAAGACGGCCTGTCAAGGCCAGTCAGGGAGCCGAATTTCAGATAAACACGATTGTTTTGGGGACAGGCAGAACTTAAATGGCATCTACCTTCAGACTGTTTCCGTCCACTCGCTTTCGAAATGTCCAAATTAAAATGACCACACCAATGGAACCTGCCTCAGAAAATCCCCAAGATCTGATCCATTCAGCCAAAAGTCTGGATTCTTGAGACATGAACAAAGCCATCATGTAAGGCAGGCAGCCTGACCAGGGGCCTCATGTACAAAGACTTGCGTGGATTTCCTACTGAAAAGTGACGTACGGTCAAATCCAGAAAAGTGTGTACGCACAAAAAAATCCAGATGTATCAAACTGTGCGTACACCTGAATCCACGCACATTCCTTTTGTACATCACAATTAACGTGGAACTGAGCGCACGTGAGACACCTCCCCTGACACGCCTTCATTTACATATGTTAAACAGATGCAAATTACTTCCTGCATGTGTGAAGGACATGTTTGTTTGATCCCTGCGCGATCAGAAATGATTTCTAGATTCAGGAAAATAATGAATTTAATATAATATGAGTGAGGAAAATAATCCTAAGTAAGAATAGTAATAAAATGTGTTCATCACGCAAAGAACGAGTGATTGTGTGTCGGTATTAGTGTGTGCGCCCACCCTGCTTTGGTGCGCAACGGCTCATCCATTCATTCTGAGTGAAAATATTAACTTTGCGCACGAGTTTATTACCATAATTACTGTAAACACAGAGGAACTTAGATGTTTGGTAGATCTTTGTTTATTTAATAGATGATATGAAGAAACGGGTCTGTGCGTCTCAGTGGAGAGTTTTCATGACATGACGTGATGTTGGAGTCTCCAAACGCTGCGCGCGCCACCTTGTGCGCAATCTGTTTGTCTGTGAAGCCTTTACTCTCCTACAAGTTATATATGGTGTACTTTCACGTGTCATTTTGGAGAAATCTACAATAAACGCAGATCATGAATCACCTCCAGCTGCCGTGTAACCGGCGAGGGTGCGCGCGCGCTCCAAAGCGCGACCACTCAGCCTTTGGAATCATATGGATGAGACATTCCATTGATCAGGCTTTGTGTGGACTGGACTGCCCTGATCGGCCTGCAGCTCCCTCATAGCTCGGGAACAGTTTGATCGCTGCTTCTGCATGCACGCGTGATGCACGGCTCCTGTGTTGCTCCAGAGCGCAGCAGTGCCAAACTGAAAAATGATTATTTCTGAAAACGGCTGATAAGCCATATCCTAGATCAGAAAATTATATCTGTTTATAAATAAATGCTCTGCGTGTTACACTATTTATTATATTCTCCAGTAAGGCTGAATGAATCCGTTCCTGTTGAATTTATTTTTGGCACAACTTTGCGCGTGCTTTATTTAACTGCGTCATGTGGATGTAATACTTGTTAATCGTGTGTTTGGTGGGAATATTAATCATTTTCACATCATGAACAGTTAATAATAATAATAATAATAATAATAATAATAATAATAATAATAATAATAATAATAATAATGAATTCAATTTATAACGCACTTTTCATTAATGAAAATCTCAAAGTGCTACAAGGTGCAACAGAATTAAATGTCAATAAAACATTTAATAAACAATTAAAATCAACAACAGTATCAGCTATGATCAAAAGTAGAATCATGAGGAGTAGAGTATGCTCGGTTGAAAAGAAAGGTCTTCAAGCCGCTCTTAAAGTCAACCACAGACTGTGGGGCTTCAGTTTCTCTGAATCACCTGTAAGTGTCGCCAAAGGAACAAGAACCACAGAAACGTGCGTACGCGTGCTCTGGGGCTGGCGTGGAAATGTACCTGGATGCGCACATATTCACGTTCAGTTCAGTTTTGATACATACGGGGTTTTGCGTGGATAGTGACGCACGCAAGGTTTTTGTGCGCACGCACGGTTGATACATGAGGCCCCAGGTCCAGATTAGCAGCAGACTTCTTCCTTGTTTGTTGATAGACCAGGAACCAGCCAAGTCCAAAAAGTAGGAACCAGTTATCATAAATCCAATTAAATATGTGTCCTTAAGATCCACAGATGACAGCAGAGATAGACATAGGGGTGGGCGATATTGCCAAAAAATGATATCACAATATATTTTTTGAAACACCCCGATAACGATATCACAGACGATATTTCACATTTTCTCCTTTTATTGAATCAACCAAACAAATGTGTAATTTCAAAATGACTTTTCATAAACAGTCACCAGAATACAAAAAAATATATTCATATTTAACAAGCAAAATAAATAAATATATAAAAAAATTGGCTGACAGTTTGAATCAGCTACCAAGTGCAAAAAGAATACCTTAACATAATTTTTTTTGTAAACTTCAAGTATGTTAACAATTCTTGATCTGTTTGTAGAACAATATCTTTGAAGAAATAGTTTTATCCACATCTTTTAAACAGGAAGAATGTGCAGTTAAGAGAGATAGTAAAACAAAAAGCACATTTTCTTTAGAATTAAGAAGAACTGTTTCAGTTATTAGCATTACTTACAGTTTTCGTAGTGCGCAGGATGTTTGTGCTTTAACTGGCTAAACAAATTCGACGTGTTTCCTCCCTTACCCGAAACAACGTGCTTGCATGACTTGCAGAATATGGTCGTCTGATTCACATCTTCTTTTTTATAACCGAAGTAATTCCAAACAACAGAAGTTGCTCCTTTTTTAGGAATTAAATCGGGAGGTAGTTCCGCGACACTCTTGTGGTCTTCCATGCTTGCTCGCGCCCGCAATGCTTCACATGGCTCAGTGCTGCGCAGGTTAGACGCAGTCAAATGACGTCATCATAGGATGCCGCAATATAATTTTTTTCACCGGTGTCAAAAAATCTACCGGTATTATCGTAAACGAGACGATATGGCACTCACCCTCAATGATCCTAGGAGCTATGCTGTCAGGGGCTTCATGCCCCTAGAAGGGTCACCCAAGGCAGACAGGTCCTAGGTGAGGGATCTGACAAAGCGCAGCCCAAAAACCCCTATGATGAGTACAATTAATGGACTAAGTTTTCCCTCGCCCGGACGCGGGTCACCGGGGCCCCACTCTGGAGCCAGGCCCGGAGGTGGGGCACGCTGGCGAGCGCCTGGTGGCCGGGCTTTTACCCATGGAGCTCGGCCGGGCACAGCCCGAAGAGGAGACGTGGGTCCCCCTTCCCATGGGCTCACCACCTGTGGGAGGGGCCAAAGGGGTCGGGTGCAATGTGAGATGGGTGGCGGCCGAGGGCGGGGACCCTGGCGGTCTGATCCTCGGCTACAGAAGCTGGCCATTGGGACATGGAATGTCACCTCTCTGGTGGGGAAGGAGCCTGAGCTAGTGTGTGAGGTTGAGAGGTTCCGACTAGAAATAGTCGGACTCACCTCAACGCATGGCTCTGGCTCTGGAACCAGTTTCCTTGAGAGGGGTTGGACACTCTTCCACTCTGGAGTTGCCCCTGGTGAGAGGCGCCGAGCAGGAGTGGGCATACTGGTTGCCCCCCATCTTGGTGCCTGTACGTTGGGGTTCACCCCGGTGAACGAGAGGGTAGCCTCCCTTCGCCTACGTGTGGGGGGACGGGCTCTGACTGTTGTTTGTGCCTATGCACCAAACGGCAGCTCAGACTACCCACCCTTTTTGGAGTCCTTGGAGGGGGTATTGGAGAGTGCGCCTCCTGGGGACTCCCTTGTTCTACTGGGGGACTTCAACGCTCACGTGGGCAATGACAGTGAGACCTGGAGGGGTGTGGTTGGGAGGAACGGCCCCCCTGATCTGAACCAGAGTGGTGTTCTGTTATTGGACTTCTGTGCTCGTCATGGATTGTCCATAACGAACACCATGTTTAAGCATAAGGGTGTCCATATGTGCTCTTGGCACCAGGACACCCTAGGTCGCAGTTCGATGATCGACTTTGTTGTCGTCTCATCTGATCTGCGGCCGCATGTCTTGGACACTCGGGTGAGGAGAGGGGCGGAGCTGTCTACTGACCACTACCTGGTGGTGAGTTGGCTCCGATGGTGGGGGAGGATGCCGGTCAGACCTGGCAGACCCAAACGTATCGTGAGGGTCTGCTGGGAACGTCTGGCAGAGTCTCCCGTAAGACGGAGCTTTAACTCCCACCTCCGGGAGAGCTTTGAACACGTTCCGAGGGAGGCGGGGGACATGGAGTCCGAGTGGGCCGTGTTCCGCGCCTCTATTGTCGAGGCAGCTTATCGGAGCTGTGGCCGCAAGGTTGTTGGTGCCTGTCGTGGTGGCAACCCTCGAACCCGGTGGTGGACACCGGCAGTGAGGGATGCTGTCAGGCTGAAGAAGGAGTCCTATTGGGCCTTTTTGGCTTGTGGGACCCCGGAAGCAGCTGATAGGTACCGGCAGTCCAAGCGGCATGCGGCTCGGGTGGTTGCTGAGGCAAAAACTCGGGCGTGGGAGGAGTTCGGAGAGGCCATGGAGAATGACTTCCGTACGGCTTCGAGGCGATTCTGGTCCACCATCCGGCGTCTCAGGGGGGGAAAGAGGTACGAGACCAACACCATTTATGGTGGAGGTGGCGTGCTGCTGACCTCAACTCGGGATGTTGTGAGTCGGTGGGCGGAATACTTCGAAGACCTCCTCAATCCTACTGGCACGTCTTCCACTGAGGAAGCAGAGCCTGGGGACTTTGGGTCGGGTTCTCTGATCTCTGGTGCTGAGGTCGCCGAGGTGGTTAAAAAGCTCCGCGGTGGCAAGGCTCCGGGGGTGGATGAGATTCGCCCGGAGTTCCTTAGGGCTCTGGATGTTGTAGGGTTGTGTTGGCTTACGCGACTCTGCAATATCGCGTGGACATCTGGGGGCAGTTCCCTTGGATTGGCAGACTGGGGTGGTGGTTCCCCTATTCAAAAAGGGGGACCGTAGGGTGTGTTCCAACTATAGGGGGATCACACTCTTAAGCCTCCCTGGTAAGGTCTATTCAGGGGTTCTGGAGAGGAGGGTCCGTCGGATAGTCGAACCTCGGATTCAGGAGGAGCAGTGTGGTTTTCGTCCTGGTCGTGGAACACTGGACCAGCTCTACACCCTCAGCAGGGTCCTGGAGGGTGCGTGGGAGTTTGCCCAACCAGTTTACATGTGCTTTGTGGACTTGGAGAAGGCATTCGACCGCGTCCCTCGGGGGGTTCTGTGGGGGGTACTCCGGGAGTATGGGGTACCAGGCCCTTTGATAAGGGCTGTTAGGTCCCTGTACGACCGGTGTCAGAGCTTGGTCCGCATTGCCGGCAGTAAGTCAGGCTCGTTTCCGGTGAGAGTTGGACTCCGCCAAGGTTGCCCTTTGTCACCGATTCTGTTCATAACTTTTATGGACAGAATTTCTAGGCGCAGCCAAGGTGTTGAGAGGATCCGTTTTGGTGGCCTTAGAATCGCTTCTCTGTTTTTTGCAGATGATGTGGTCCTATTGGCTTCATCAGTTCGTGATCTACAGCTTTCACTGGAGCGGTTTGCAGCTGAATGTGATGCGGCCGGGATGAGGATCAGTTCCTCCAAATCCGAGGCCATGGTCTTGAGCCGGAAAAGGGTAGCATGCCCTCTCCGGGTCGGGGAGGAGGTCCTGCCCCAAGTGGAGGAGTTTAAGTATCTCGGGATCTTGTTCACGAATGAGGGAAAACTGGAGCGTGAGATCGATAGGCGGATAGGTGCAGCGTCCGCAGTGAAGCGGGCGCTGTACCGGTCTGTCGTGGTGAAGAGAGAGCTGAGTCAAAAGGCAAAGCTCTCAATTTACCGATCGATCTACGTTCCCACCCTCATCTATGGTCATGAGCTTTGGGTTATGACCGAAAGAACAAGATCTCGGATACAAGCGGCTGAAATGAGTTTTCTCCGCAGGGTGGCTGGACTCTCCCTTAGAGATAGGGTGAGAAGCTCAGTCATCCGGGAGGGACTCGGAGTAGAGCCGCTGCTTCTCCACATCGAGAGGAGCCAGTTGAGGTGGCTCGGGCATCTGGTTAGGATGCCTCCTGGACGCCTCCCTGGTGAGGTGTTCCGGGCATGTCCCACCGGGAGGAGACCCAGAGGAAGACCCAGGATACGCTGGAGGGACTATGTTTCTCGGCTGGCCTGGGAACGCCTTGGGATTCCCCCAGAGGAGCTGCTCCAAGTGGCTGGGGAGAGGGAAGTCTGGGCCTCCCTACTTAGGCTGCTACCCCCGCGACCCGACCCCGGATAAGCGGAAGAAAATGGATGGATGGATGGATGGATATATATATATATATATGTATATATATATATATATATATATATATATATATATATATATATATATATATACATATATATATATATATATATATATATATATATATATATATATATATATATATACAGGGAACCCTCGAGTTACGTCAGGGATCCGGACCTACGGGTGTGACTTAGGTCGATTCTGTCGTATCTCGCGGACCAAAAACACGTGCCTGTCGTAGGTCCGCATTTCTGACGTAGGTCGAGGCTATACCGTTAACGGAGCGCCGCACACACATTTAACGGCATGAGAATGAACAAGCGGACATCCTGTGCCATAAACATGCACAGAACTTTATTTACAAACACTTAGATAACACATTATACCACACATTCATCCATAAACACACAAAACCAGTACAGCATGTACTGTACAGGTAAAGTACTGTACAGTAATGTTTTTTTCAGCACAGACAAAGCATACAAAATACAAATCTCTTCCTGAACAGTTCTCAGCCATAATCTGCAAATGAGTTCAACCATGAAACATGAACACTTCTCTTTGAGCAGCAGCTGTTAACATCAAAATGCAGCAAATGATAAGGAACTCCCATGCACCAATCATGCACCAAATCAGCCAAATCATCAGAAACATGTTGCAACCATCATGTTTTTGAAACCAGTGCAGTCCATGTGGTGTTTGTGTGCAGTCCATGTGCATGAAAAAGTCCATGAACTCTAAAAAAGCTAGAAGCAGCAGAAAAAGGAAACAAGGAAACAAAATGTCCTTACTTTGACTGAAGTGTAGGTAGACACTGATGTTTTTCTCAAGTTCAAACCTGGATCAGATGGAACTGCTTAGCCAGTGCTCAACCATGAATCAACCATGAACACTCAAGGCACTGTAGCCCTCCCCCACCTTGCCGCTTGCCGTAATGACGCACTTTTTTTGCCGTATCTCGATTACATACTTATAATGTATTTCTGACGTAAGTCCGTTTTTTCGGTCGTATGTCGACGGCATTCTTTCAAAGAGGCCTGTCGTAAGTCCGCGTTGCCGTAGGTCGCAGGTGTCGTAACTCGAGGGTTTTCTCTATATATATATATATA
>JBBPBX010078504.1:0-16610 GCA_038048925.1 Garcialebias charrua
TATATATATATATATATATATATGTATATATATATATGTATGTATGTATGTATGTATGTTAGACCATTTGATGTTATTTCTTCTAGCGCTGATATAAGCACTTGTGAATCATCTCTTTTCATCAGGATCTGTGTTTTTGTTGTTTATTTGTATTAGATAGGTATGCTTTGGCGTTACTGGTTTTAATGGAAGAGGTTTTGAATAGTCTAAAAAAGCTAAGTCTGGTCCTCTGGACATTCAAAAAATAAAACAAAACAAAGCAAAAAATAAATAAAAAATGTAGAAACGTTTCGTCTTTCGTCCGAAAGACTTCTTCAGTCTGAGTTTGAATAGTGTGTTTTCATTTTACCTGCAGGTAATCCCTGTGTATGTTTCTTTTCCTGCTCCTGCCTTGCCCACTTTAACCTGATCCTTGTCATCTCTGCACATCTGTTTGTTATTCTGGTTATCAGTTTTGGCTTTATACTCACTGACAAGTGTCGCTTCTGTACTGTATACTTTATGTGTCAGTCTGGCTCCGTGCACGTGTCTGTTCCCCTCCTGTCTGCATGTTATTCTGGCTGCCACGTCAGCTTGTTATTTTGAGAAGAATAAATAATTTAGCTATTTAAGTTTCAAGTCCAGGCTAATCTTTGTGTACTTTGGGTCTCAACCAACATCTTCCCATGGCACTTTTGTTAAAAACAAGTATTTTAATGCAAAAATACAATTTAAATAATGAAATAATTACTACATAAAGTCAAACTCACAAGAAGCACGTGACTAACATATCTAGTAAGTGTTGTGAGAAGAGCAGAGCTGTCAAACGTCTCTTCACATTGCACTAATGGGAAACTGCAAATAGTGACAGCATGTCAGTAAAACATCTGACATCAACATGACGTGAGACTGCCCCAGGTGCCTGGGGGGCATTATTTATTAATTTATTTATTTATAAGATTAAAGCTGACCTTTTATTCGTAATGTTTCTTTAAAAGAGAGAAAATTAAAATTCATTGAAATGTGGTGTTGTTTTACTTACGTTTTTTTACAGCATGTAAAAATGGATTGTACTCATCAGATGTTGTGTGATCAAAATGGTCTGTTTGAGTTCTTGTGCCGCCCTCAAGAATATAAGCTCTCATCAGAGGTAGGGGATGCAGCATTAGTGTGCAATACTTGTGCTTGACACACAATACTTGACTCATTTGAGTGTGTTTGTGTGGAAACTACAATGCTCATATTTTGCTTCAACTGCTCTGCTGAGGATCAGCTGACTGAGGCTGTTTGAAAATACAGCCCACTTTACAACTATTCTAGCAAAACCTATTAATAGTCAAATCTTATGATGATGCTCCAACAACTTGAAGAAGGAAGTAGATGATAGTGCAGACACCCAGGTGGCTCTACATGACTGTGGAGGGAGTACACCTCGACCAGGCAGCATTAGCTTTATCGTTTGGCCCGGCCTAACCTGAAATTTGGGCTGGGCTAAAATAATGTGCTGGATGGCTCATGGCTGAGCCGGATCGGTGTCGGGCTTTTGTTTGTGTCAGCAGCTGCCCGCGGCTGATGATACAATTTGGATCATGGCCATTTGACCGTGCACTGACCGGCCAGTTGAAAGAGGCAAAAAATAAATGAAGTCCAGCAGGATCGCTGCCAGTGACCCACCTGAAGATGAACTGGACTCAGTCGCTGCAGACGCACGTGGCCAACGACCACATTTGGATCATCAACCGCACGAGTCCACCAACCATTAATAACAATAATAACTATAATATTATAATAACTATAATAATCTGCTGACTCTTGTTAAAGCTGCTATATGTAACTTTTCTAAAAATTCATTCAACCTTTATTTATACAGGCTAGCCTCGTTGAGTCAAGGGGACTCATTTACAAGAGGGACCTGTCTCACTCACACCAATCAACCATCCACTCACACACTCACACCTAGGATCAATTTAGAGTCACCAATCAGCCTAACAATATATATAAAAAATATATTTTTAACATATTTCTTCACTCTGTCACTATCTCCTGACAGACTGATGTTAGACAAGTAATCTCTGAAAAAACTATAGTCCCCTTGCTTCTCCAGGTGGTACTAAAAGCATTTCTAAAAACCCACAGTGACCCGCCGTTAACCAGCCAATAAAAACAGAGCTTCTCACGCCCCTAACCCACGCCCCCGCCTGTCCCAGCCCCAGCGCGCATCCGCGCACGTTCTCGTTCAAAGGATTGCAAAGCGATGCAGGACTGTTTTGTATGTGACACAAATGTATTAAATTCCCCTTCTTCATCCCTGATCTGGACTTTTCTTTTGTTTTTTTGCCAAAAGTCAAGTGATCGCTTCCTCCTCCGCTGACTCCATGACTGAAATGATGAGGAAATGAATGAATTTGTCACGAGCGAATTAAACTCGGGTTCAACGTGGCTGCGCGAGGCTCTGCAGATTTCATGGTGTTCTGGTGTGCTGGACCAGCGCTCCATGTTTTTATTTTATTTTTTAGAATGTTTTATTAACATATAAACACAGAACTTCGCAGCGGCTGCGACAGGACATGCAGTGGAGGCGGAGCTATGGAGGCTGAGCTGAAGTTCACCCGAGAGCTAGGGGGAGGGACCAGAAACGTGTCTCTGTTCAAAAATTTTCTAAGTTACAGTGTGTTCCAAAAACTACATATAGCAGCTTTAATAAACAATAAATCTTATATCTTCCTTTCTTTGAAATGTGTTTTTAAATCATGTCAAACTGATTTGCTTACAAAAGCAGTAAAAGCTTTGGGTCGAGCTTGGAAAAAAATGTGTTCGGGCTGGGTCGGATTTTTTTAGGCCCGAATGCAACTATAGGACACATTCCTGCACAGTCTGATTGAACATGGTGGTAGTCTCTTCATGACAATTTGCAAATTAGTGCTTCTCCTCATTTAACAACAGAATCAACAGGTCTTCCTTCAATCTCTCTGAGCATCAACCGAATTTCAACATCCACTTTGCTCACCATGCTGTCGCTGTGTTGTTCTTGAAATGTGCTGCAGCGGGAGGACAGTGGGCGAAGGTTTTTGCTACAGTTCCTCTTCAGAGTCTAAAACAGTACTACCGTATTTTCCGGACTATAAGTCACGGCTTTTTATCATTTTTTCATGGCCTGCGACCTATAGTCAGGTGTGACCTATATATGGCTTTTTATAAAATAAGCTGATTTGTAATCATTTATTAACAAAAATTAAACTGAGACACACTCTTACAATAATGTCAGCTAACAAATATATTTTTTAGGTGTTTATCCTGCTAAAATTATTCATTTATTAAAGAAAAGTTCAGCTCAGACACATATTTGCTATAATTTTTATCAAACAATTAATTGTTTTTAAGTGTTAATCTTCTTAAAAGCCTTGCTGTGCGCTCCTGTGGAAGAGACATTTGCAGCAGAGCTAAACACGGTCCACATTTTGACGTAGGTGCGACCTATATTCAGGTGCGACCTATATATGGATTTTTCCAATTATTTGGCAAGAATTGGACAATGTGACCTATACTCGGGTGTGACATATAGTCCGAAAAGTACGGTATGTGTTGTCATTATTGTATGTTACCATACCATGATAAAATTGGTTCTCTGCTGTCAGTCCATCACATGAGATACACCCAGGTGGAGCAGTGGGCAACTATGTAAGCGCCCGGGCAGCAAGTAGGGATTGGCTGTCTTGCTCAAGGACACCACGACATGTGGGAATTTTCATTCATTCATTCAACCTTTATTTATACAGGCTAGCCTTGTTGAGCCACAGGGACTCATTTACAAGAGGGACTTGTCTCACTCACACCCAGGGTCAATTTAGAGTTACCAATCAGTCTAACATGCATGTTTTTGGACTGGCATGGCGGGGAGTTGAACCTGCAGCTTCCTGGTCCCAAGACGGCTGCCCTTCCTTTACCCCATCTCGGCCCCATAAAAGTAATGTTTGTGTCATCAATATACTGCTATTAACAGTTAAATGACATTAAAAGGGCCTCTTACACACACAAACAACAACATATTCTAGCTTGAATATTCACACCATCTCAAATAAGCACATAAATTAAAGGAACATTCAGATATTTTATTAATTTCACATGAAAACTTTAAATTATCCTGATGATTTGTGCACCAGTAAAGTCCACTATCTTGGGTAAAACCTGCCAGTCTAACCATTACACTTAAGGGGGTTGCTCTAAAACCAGAGTTCTTGCACTTCTTACTTAAAGTCAAAGTCAAAGTCAACTTTATTGTCAGAACTGCAATATGTACAGGACATACACAGGGCCGAAATTGCGTTTCTCTCAGTCCCTCGGTGCAACAGTAACCATCTAAACACTAAACACTAAAACATTTAATAAACATAAGCATAAAATAGTAAAATAGTAAAAAAGTGTAACACTGTCCTGAGTTTTTTCATAATAGTATAAAAGTATGAAAATTTACACCAACACTGAAACACCAAACACCCCTAAAACACCAAACACCCAATGAACATAAGCATAAAATGAAATAATAAAAGTGTAATACTGTCCTGAGTTTTTGCATAGTAGTATAAAAAGTATAAAACGTATATCTATAAAATAAACTGAAGTTTCTAGCGTTGACATTTGCAAAGAGTGGCACAGCAGCATATGAGTTAATGTACACAGTACATGTATATGTATGAGGTAGTTGATGTTGGTATATAGGCAAAGTGGCATATGAAGTAAGGCACATAAGGCACATTTGGCATCCTTAGATAAGGCTAGTCAGAGAATGCTGTATATGTATCTGCAGTAGTGTAGATAAAAGTAGTGTAAATGTAAACAGTAATAATAAATGTAAAGCAGTAGTAATAAATGTAAACAGTATTAATAAATGTAAACAGTGAATGTAAACAGTAGTATGACTATAGGCAGTAATGTAATACAAACATTAGTGCAAATATGAGAAGTAGTGCAAACTGAATGAGCACATGACCGAGAGTTTAGTGAATAACCCGTTTGATGACACAGAGTCCAGTGTTAAAATCTTTGTGTTGAGTGGTAATGTGTGAGAAAGTTTTTTGTGTTAAGGCAGTTCAAATGGGAGGGGAGGCAGAGCAGGCAGAGTGTTTAGCATTCCTGACTGCCTGATGAACAGAGCTGTCTCTCAGTCTGCTGGTTCGAGCCTGGAGACTCCTCAGTCTCCTCCCTGATGGCAGCAGTCTAAAGCGGCTGTGTAGTGGGTGTGTGGGATCACCTGCCATGCAGTGGGCTTTCCGAGTGAGGCGTTTGCTGTGTATTAAAGTATCATTCCTTCTCAACTGTTGACAAAATGGAGGGCTGAGACTAGAATAGTATATGTGGTGGGAAAAAGACAGTTTTGCAGTAGAATTACTATTTTTTTTCTTTTTAAAACTCCATTTTAATCACATTGAAATAAATTACTATTAAACTAAAGTTGGACTTACATTCATAAAGGGATAGATGGGGTCAGGTAGAACCTTTATATTTGGAAAGAAAATGTGAACAATAGCATGTGGCATTCTAAAGTCCTGCTTTCTGTTGTGTTTTAATAAGGTACACCCAAAACACATAAGACATCCTAAATATATTTTTTATACTGTATATGCAAATGTCACAATCAGAAGTTAAATTGAGTAACAGCGTTTTGGTGCTAATGCCCTGCACATATGCTTTATTGTCACTGTAAATGTATCTTTTTCCGTTTTTCAACTGTATATGAAAATATCTTGGCAGTATTATCACAGCGTATCAGTGGGGAAACGTAGTGCTAACCTCTATATAATTACAATTATGTTTCATAAACAGCTTGGTCAAAATAAAAATAGAATTAAAACAGACCCTCCACACAGATAATTCATCTAAACATTATTTTCCTGGAATATTGCCTCTCTTGCCCCTTGGCTATGCATACAAAAACATGCCATGCATGCAAACATCACATACTACCAAAACACGTTAGTGTAAAAAAGTTTAAAAAAAAATAACACTGAAGAAATGTTCATCTGCTTTACATTTTAATGTTATGTTTAGTTTAACTTACATTAAAAAAAAAAATTCTGTGAAACTGGACTTGTTTTCTTCATTAGCGTTTCTTGATGTAATTTCTTTAGATAAAGCCTCTAAAATGAAACACTTAAAAAATATCTTAATTGATCACTGACAGTTAGGGTCTTGCTTGGGGATTTACTAAAGAACTTACTGAATGAATTACACATTGAATAAAATATCAGTTATTTAGTTTTTATTGTAACACTTTACAATAAGTTACACAAAATTTGTTTAACTACTAGGGAACACCTCAGGAACGAATCAGGAGCTAATGGGTTGTTAACCAGTACTTACCGGAGAACACACACCCAAGCCTTATTAGGAAACTACTGGTTAGTTAACTTGTAAATGAAGAGGAACTAATAAATAACTAATGATTTGGAAATCATAGAGGAACGAATCAGGAGCTAATGGGCAGTTAACCAGTAGCCTACTTTTTGGGGAACACACAGCCAAGCCATATTAGGGGAATACCAGTTTGCTACCACATAAACAGAGGGGACATTCTCCATGTGGGTTCTGAATAAACCCTGCACCAGTGAGGATGCAGCTCTTAATTGTCACAAACCTGTTTGCAATTGAATACTGATTTTACTGGATTTTCTCTTTTGTAAACCTATTGATGAAATACTAGCCTGGCCCTCGCCATTCCTACGCAGCTCCGCTCAATTCTCATTTCCCTTCACTGCTGGGTCTGGCATTTCTCCCATCCACAAGGATTTCTCCGGCCGATTTTTGACCGGACCAATCAGAGAACAGAAGGCGGAGTTTTGAACGACGTCGACTGACGTCGTCATTCAAAATGGCTGCCGCCACGAAGGAATTTTCAATAAAACAAGGTAAAAAACTATTATTTCTCTGCTGAGAAAAAATAGATTTCATAGCTGACGTTATATCAGAAGTGTTCCTGAGCAATCAGAGAGCAGAAGGCGGAGTTTTGAACGATGTCGACTGACGTCGTCATTCAAAATGGCTGCCGCCACGAACGAATTTTCATCAAAACAAGGTAAAAAACTATTATTTCTCTGCTGAGAAAAAATATAGTTCATAGCTGACGTTATATCAGAAGTGTTCCTGAGCTTAACAGTTCCTAAATCAATTCACGAAATGGTCAAATCTGCTGGATATTAAATAGTTTCGGTTTGATATTTTCCAAACAGCCTCGGGTGCGCTACGAAAATAAATGATAAAAAATCGAATTTTATCTCAAATGTTTCATCTAGGCCAACAGTCAGTAAATTAAAGACATATAATTACACACTGGTGGCAGAAAAAATATCCACCGAGTGGTTTCTGAGCAATTTATCTGATAGCCTGGACCTCGTCAGGCTAAACTAACAAAACTCTGCCTCCTGTTCTCTGATTGGTCCATTCAAAAATCTCCAGGAGAAATCGTTGTCTATGGCAGAGATGCCAGACCCTAGTCCAAAGCGAAGTGAAGGACATGGGTCTGGTATCAACCAGGCTAATGAAATACATTATCAGTTTCATAATGTTGTACTGATGTCATCTTAAATATGTCCGACTATCAATTACTGATACCAAATCATTGCCTGGCAGCTGACTATTATTTTGTTCACTGATGTAGTGAAGCATCACACCAAGTACTACTTACTGAGGAGCTAACCATTAATCACTGCCTGACCATTACCTACTGGTTTGTTCCTGTGGTAACAAACGAGTAGTCCCCTAATAAGGTGTGTCTGTGTGTTCCCTAGTAAGTACTGGTTAACACTAGAATGACAGAATTTTCAAGATCCTGAGGACAAACCCCCTCCTTCTCCTCAACCATTAGTGGACCATTAACTGCCTTTTGTTATAAATATGCGTGCACCCAACTCAGGCCCTGTTTACACGGACACTGTGTGGGGGAAACGTAACTTTTGGGCATGTTAATTAGTTTAAAAGTTTTGCGTTGACACAGATCTGACATGGATCTGCTCGAATCTCCCCCCTCCCTGCTGAACCTTCACCCGGCTACTGCGCATGTGTGCTACGTCACTCTGCTGGCAGTCTGCTAGTTTCTTTTGTGCTAAAAGCTGAGCTAACAACAACAAGTTAAAGCTGGATTTTGGATAAGAGTCGACAGATTTGACACCAAGCGGGACTCTTTTCATCTAACAAGCTGCACCAGTTGCTGACTGTGGACCAGAACCGAGTCGATGAGGATGAAGTCTGACTTTACTCCGTGATAAACAGCTGACTTACAGCAGGTAAATCAACGTTCTTAATATAATGTTTGCTTGTGTTTACTTTGATCACACAACAACGGAGTTTTTATTTATTTATTTATTTATTTCTGCCAGGTGCAGAAGCTGTCGACTCGTTCCAACAAACAGGCAGACGGTTCGGCGGTTCTGATGGGTCCAGATGAACACACAGCAAGAGTCCAGTTCATTAACGTAGTTACAGTTCGGTTCACGTGTTTTTAATAGTGTGTTCAGTTTAATTCTCAGTGTTTGTGTTGTAAAATTTGTGCTGCTGAATAAATAAATAAAAAATAAACCTGGTGTCTTCATTTTCACAGCACGTTACGCACTGTTTAAAAAATGTAACGAGTCCAGATAGATACTGTACAGTTCAGATAAATTTAAACATCTCCCACGCCAACATAAATACTGTTTATTATTGTTAAACTGTTATATTTTGCAACGTGACACGTGAAATGTCAGCCTGCCCCGCGCATGCGGGCTGCGCGCATGTGGTTGACACAAAAGATCAGCAGGAGATGTTTACATTATCAGCGGGGGTGCAGCGAAAAAGTTCCACTTTGGGAGCAGGCTCAGAAAACTATCGGTGTCATAGAGGGGGGCCAGCGGTGTCGTGTAGGCGATAAGCAAAGTCGCAAAGAGAAAGTAGCGGTTACACTCAAAATACGCGCCGTGTAAACTGGCCCTCAGACACCCCCACCACACCAGACTGCATTCCAATGTTTCCACCAGGTAAGTAAGACTCTGCTTGCACTTCCCCCCTTAGTCAGAAGAGAGGCCCTGACCTGAATTCACACATAACAGACCCTGAAGTTATCTCACAGTTGAACATTTTGGGACATCCACTGAACGGAAAGCTTTGTCTGCTCCAGAACAATTTTATGCATAAAATTGTCTTATTCTGCTGTGCTGATTATCCTGTAACCCTGATGTTCTGTCAAATAAATTATTTTGCTTACAAGTACTGTCTCTCTCCTTGTCCTTGGCACATGTATATACGGTGCGTGCCGGCACATGCAGGTGGCCCATTGCTGTGTTCTACAACATGCTTGACCTATTGTTGTCCGTCACCTGACGGACCGACACAGGTCACATGACATGAAGTCAACTGACGGACCGACATAGGTCACACGACATGAGGTCAACTGACGGACCGACACAGGTCACATGACCTGAGGTCAACTGACGGACCAACACAGGTCACACGACATGAAGTCAACTGACGGACCGACAGGTCACATGACATGAGGTCAACTGACGGACCGACACAGGTCACATGACCTGAGGTCAAGTGACGGACCAACACAGGTCACATGACCTGAGGTCAACTGACAAAACGACACAGGTCACACGACATGAAGTCAACTGACGGACCGACACTGGTCACACGACATGAGGTCAACTGACGGACCGACACAGGTCACATGACCTGAGGTCAACTGACGGACCGACATAGGTCACACGACATGAAGTCAACTGATGGACCGACACTGGTCACACGACATGAGGTCAACTGACGGACCGACACAGGTCACACGGCATGAGGTCAACTGACGTACCGACACAGGTCACATGACCTGAGGTCAACTGACGGACCGACACAGGTCACATGACCTGAGGTCAACTGACGGACCAACACAGGTCACATGACCTGAGGTCAAGTGACGGACCAACACAGGTCACACGACATGAAGTCAACTGACGGACCGACAAAGGTCACATGACATGAGGTCAACTGACGGACCGACACAGGTCACATGACCTGAGGTCAAGTGACGGACCAACACAGGTCACATGACCTGAGGTCAACTGACAAAACGACACAGGTCACACGACATGAAGTCAACTGACGGACCGACACTGGTCACACGACATGAGGTCAACTGACGGACCGACACAGGTCACATGGCATGAGGTCAACTGACGGACCGACACAGGTCACATGACCTGAGGTCAAGTGACGGACCAACACAGGTCACATGACCTGAGGTCAACTGACAAAACGACATAGGTCACACGACATGAAGTCAACTGACGGACCGACACAGGTCACATGACCTGAGGTCAACTGACAAAACGACACAGGTCACACAACATGAGGTCAATTGACGTACCGACATAGGTCACATGGCATGAGGTCAACTGACGGACCGACACAGGTCACATGACCTGAGGTCAATTGACGGACCAACACAGGTCACATGACTCTCGTGTGTTGCGCACCGGCAGTTAATTTATACTCTGTGCAAGCGCAGCTCTCTGGAGTGCAGACTCCAGTAGCTTCAGCTGGGCGGAGCAGGACAAATTGAGGTTGCTGATTGGTCATTTGCTGACACGCGAGGCAGTTTATCAACGCGCACGCGTAGGCATAGTAAAATTTGACCTTGGCGCGTTCACGCCCGTGATCAAAGGCTTTTGCGCTCACACTGCGCTGACACGGCGTGCCGCGGCGCTCGGATTAACGCGCAGCTATACTGGGGCCTTTAGTCAAATTAGTGTTAACTACCCATTAGCTCCTGATAAATGTGTCTTTGGTTTCCTTAGCAACTATCCATTAGTTATTGATTAGTTCCCCTTCTTTACAAGGTAACTAACCAGTAGTCCCCTAATAAAGCTTGCCTGTGTGTTAACTACCCATTAGCTCCTGATTTTTTCCTGATTCGTTCCTGAGGCGTTCCCTAGCAGCTAATCAAATTTTGTGTACCTTATGGTAAAGTGTTACCGTTTTTATTTTTTATTTTGAAAGTTGCACTTTCTTTCATTAGCATTTTCAATACTTAGCTTCCCTCACATGACATCTGGTGCACTTGACTTTGAACATGCTACACAGTTTAAAGTGCAGCAATAAGTACATAAACTATTTGAAAAGTTTTGCTTTTCATCCCTTATCGCAGATCGAAAAGTGGAATTGGCAATAACCTCTGTCCATGTGTTCATTTGTCAATCCTTCTTGTGAGCTTGATAACAAAAATGTGAGGTACCAACTTCCAAGCAGTGTGACTGCATCTAGACATTAAAAGTGGAATTGGCAATAACCTCTGTCCATGTGTTCATTTGTCAATCCTTCTTGTGAGCTTGATAACAAAAATGTGAGGTACCAACTTCCATTAAGCAGTGTGACTGCATCTAGACATTAGAAACATTCCTGTTGAAAATTAGGATGCCATGTCAAAATCCAATTTGATCATTGCTTTATCTGTCTGTCCATCTGGTGAGCTTGATAACTGGAAAAATAAGTGAGATACAGACTTCCATTGTGGTGTATGGCTGCTTCCAGTCATAATAAATGTCATTGTATATACTGAAAGTAACTGGTCACCTCTTTGATTTGAGAAAAAAATACAACAGCAACTATGATTTCTAATTTTCATTTTGCTTAAAAATATAGTTTCTTCAAATGACAAAAAAAAAAAAAAAATTAAATTGTCATCCAGCCAATTTCTTAAAAAATAAAATAAAATGAAAAGATAAAACTTTTTTTTGATTTATTTACCTGGCTGATTTAGCCCACTTACTCTTTTTCTGTAAATGATTGGAGTGGCTGAAGATTTATCTATTGGCCAACCCCTGACTCCACCACTGTTGCCCGGTGGTGGATAAGAGTGCTCCCTCCCCTCGCCAGAATCCATCATTCTGCGTCGCCTTACACAAGCAAAACATAAAAATAAATACCTACCTCCATTCTTACACACAGTGAAACGCCTACCCACTTGAATATCTTGCATCAAAACAATACAACTTGCAAGGTTTAATTGCATTCCCTGTTCAAGTCCAGTCTCGAAAAACACTCGTTTTTTTGTCCCTCCACTTGATCAGAAAGACATACAGTACAAGTGAACTTGTCTGAACACAGTCTATGAAGGGTATTTAAGTAGAAAAGGCCACTCAACAAATTTATAAGAGCACAAGATCGGTGTTAATCTGGTTAGGTTTGAAGTAGTATTTTATTATTAGTCCGATCCTTTTAAGTAATGGGATTTGGCTTTCCATGCAGCTAAGCATTTATTTTGAAAAACTGTTGTCACCACAAGTTAGGAGGTGTTGGATTAAGTTGTACAACACACTGCAGGGTATTAAGGAGACTCATAGGAGGGATGTCAAAGGTTTAGACAGCATGGTTTATTTTGTAACCCCACCTCCCAAAAAGAAAAACTTCCTAATACTGGGACAGAAATATTTTTGTGTTAGTTAATTTTATTTTTATTTTTTCACCAAATGTTAAATCTCTTATGGCAACATAAGTTCAAAGGGATTTTCAAGCCTCTGCAACTAAATGGATTTGCATATACAGTATGTACTATAGTACTTTTAGCTGTGAGCACAAACTTTTATTGTAGTTATGGAATGTGTCTGCCTGCGTTTAAGGGATTTAAAGTATGGGGCCTTTAAGCATCTTCTTCGTGGCAAGGACAAAATCACAAACGTAGAGTTGCTCCTAGTTGCGGTCAATGCAGACAGCAGGTGACACTACAGACTCTTTGTCTTGACTGAAGCTGATAAAGAGAAGACTGACAAGGTTATGCTCAACGGGGACAGTTGTTGACTCCCACCGGTGACCATTGTTCACGTCTTTCCAATCGAATTTCAAGCCTGACACCATTTTTAGAGATTCACTCACAGATCTCAGCTTGTGCAAGATCTGACTCAGTGCCTGCATTTAGCTTTCATTTTTTTCTAGTATTATTATTTCAGATATTAAAGGCACAAACTGATGCACTCTTCCCAGCTCTAGCATTGTGAACATTTTTAAATTTGAGAGGTGAAATGAAAGTGTAGAATATGGGTTTGCAAATGAGCTGCACAAATAACTTTTTTAATAAACACCTATAAAAAAAGGTGACATGTTCAAACATCTGTCAGCATATGTCCAGTTTGTCTTTAAGGCCTCATTTGACAGTCCAGCTATAACATACTGTGTATGGTCTTTGAGATATACTGTATAGATAGATAGATAGATAGATAGATAGATAGATAGATAGATAGATAGATAGATAGATAGATAGATAGATAGATAGATAGATAGATAGATAGATAGATAGATAGATAGATAGATAGATAGATAGATAGATAGATAGATAGATAGATAGATGATAGATAGATAGATAGATAGATAGATAGATAGATAGATAGATAGATAGATAGATAGATAGATAGATAGATAGATAGATAGATAGATAGATAGATAGATAGATAGAGATAGATAGATAGATAGATAGATAGATAGATAGATAGATAGATAGATAGATAGATAGATAGATAGATAGATAGATAGATAGATAGATAGATAGATAGATAGATAGATAGATAGATAGATAGATAGATAGATAGATAGATAGATAGATAGATAGATAGATTATCGCTTTCAATGCCAGCTGATTTGTATTGGATCGTTTTATTTATGATCTGCAATGTTTTTATGTTTTTCGTGTTGTACTTCATTGTCTGTGTTGACTGTTACGTGTTTGTTTGTCCAGCACTTTGTGTGGACTTGTTCCTGTTTAAAGTGCTTTATAAATAAAATTGTATGGTATGGTATGGTATTTGTACAGAAAAAAAAAATACACACACACACACACACACCTGAAATGATCAATAGAGAAGCAGAATACACACATTTGGAATAAGACAATATGCACAAAGTGGTGGGGAGGTGTATATATATATATATATATATATATATATATATATATATATATATATATATATATATATATATATATTAGGCATGTAACGAGATCTCGTTGTACGAGATCTCGCGATATTAAACTCCCGCGATATCTCTCGTTGAGAGGTAACGTTGTCTCGCGAGATGCTAATGCTAGCGCTAGCAGAGCCCCTAGCAAGTCAGCGTCACGGACAGCATGGCTTCGCCGGATGAAGTTGCTATAGAAGACGCCCCAACTACTGATGGAGGGTCCCGGTGCCGCCCGCAGACGCCTCTACATTGATGGAGGGTCCCGGCGCTGCCGACGCTGCCCCGAATGTAAAGACACGCGTGTAAACACCGGTGTGACCGGTGTTGCCAGATAGAGTCCCACCCACCCAAAGCACTCTTTACCCGCAAAAGTCAGAAGGAAAATCGCGGTGAACCGCCCAATCTGGCAACACTGGTGAGTGACGGCTGCAGATTCAGCGCTGATGCGGATATTTATGTTCAATTTTTGGAAAGTCCTGCGTGAATATCTATTTTTTTTAACAAAGTTGAACGTTCTAAGGTCTAAGGAGATTCAATCAGTAAAATGAAGACATCAGTTGGGTTTGTAATACATGTTAAAACAGAATAAAAGCCTTTTTGCGGCATAAAACCGATCTTTGAAGTTTTCTTGAACTAATGTTAAAATCTCGTCTCGTTCTCGCGAGATCTGTGATTTTCTCGTCTCGTCTCGTGAGTTTTGTGTATCGTTACACCCCTAATATATATATATATATATATATATATATATATATATATATATATATATATATATATATATATATATATATATATATATATATATATATATATATATATATATATATATATATATATATATATATATATATATATATATATATATATATATATACCTCCCCACCAGTATATATACTGACTTTTCCAGCCTGTTATCCATTTGAATGTCCAGATTTGCAGTGTCTTGACAAGGTATTTAGGTGTGTATTAACAATACAGTCAGTAGCACATGGCATAAAGTGTTACATGTTGTGAAGGGTTTAAAGCATGGATAAAAGTTAAATAGCAAGACGTGGTGGTTTATTATCATGGTAGCAACGTATCAGGGTCTGGGCTGGAGCTAGATGAATGTAGTGGAAACATATTGGACATCATAACTGCTTTGCATGTTGAAATTTTACCACTATAATAGTAAAATCATGAAACCATACAATGAAACACAACTTCTAGTCAATTGTGACTAAAATACATTCAAGTTTAAAACACAGAATAGACTTAATGAACTAGTTCTGATGTGCAGGCTTTGACTTTCTTAAAAAATATATAAAAACCATCAGCCTCTATTTATATGTTCAGTCTGACCCAATTTCTATGCAAAACATGGTCACAAGATTGAACCCATGAAAACACCTCAAGCAAAAGAGAAAATTATTCACAATGCCTGCAGGTGGGCAGAGAGAGGCACGTTGTAGTGCATATTCACACAACTCACACACACACACCACTGTATGCAAGCACACAATAATTTAAGACTTTAGTTTCCTGAACATGCTCAGAATAATGTAACACACTATGAACAGACATGGTTTACTAAAATATTTGACTGAATAGTTGATTTAATAAAGGCAAAATGGTGAAATATTTGTACCTTATTGATGAATTCAAAACAGGAACTCTACTACCGTACTGTGATATTAAAGAATTGCTAAGGTTTAGAATATTAAACGCTACTGGGATCTAATTATTTTGAATCAAACTGTGCTGAAGTTTTTTTCCTTTGTAGTCATTTAGAAATTGTTTAAAATGTATTGAGTGATTCCTGGGGCCTCATGTACAAAGACTTGCGTGGATTTCCTACTGAAAAGTGACGTACGGTCAAATCCAGAAAAGTGTGTACGCACAAAAAAATCCAGATGTATCAAACTGTGCGTACACCGGAATCCACGCACATTCCTTTTGTACATCACAATTAACGTGGAACTGAGCGCACGTGAGACACCTCCCCTGACACGCCTTCATTTACATATGTTAAACAGATGCAAATTACTTCCTGCATGTGTGAAGGACATGTTTGTTTGATCCCTGCGCGATCAGAAATCATTTCTAGATTCAGGAAAATAATGAATTTAATATAATATGAGTGAGGAAAATAATCCTAAGTAAGAATAGTAATAAAATGTGTTCATCACGCAAAGAACGAGTGATTGTGTGTCGGTATTAGTGTGTGCGCGCACCCTGCTTTGGTGCGCAACCGGCTCATCCATTCATTCTGAGTGAAAATATTAACTTTGCGCACGAGTTTATTACCATAATTACTGTAAACACAGAGGAACTTAGATGTTTGGTAGAACATAGATCTTTGTTTATTTAATAGATGATATGAAGAAACGGGTCTGTGCGTCTCAGTGGAGAGTTTTCATGACATGACGTGATGTTGGAGTCTCCAAACGCTGCGCGCGCCGCAGCCTTGTGCGCAATCTGTTTGTCTGTGAAGCTTTTACTCTCCTACAAGTTATATATGGTGTACTTTCACGTGTCATTTTGGAGAAATCTACAATAAACGCAGATTATGAATCACCTCCAGCTGCCGTGTAACACGTACCGGCGAGGGTGCGCGCGCGCTCCAAAGCGCGACCACTCAGCCTTTAGAATCATATAGATGAGACATTCCATTGGATATGATCAGG
>JBBPBX010078505.1:0-16609 GCA_038048925.1 Garcialebias charrua
GTGCTGGGCCCATAACCCAGAGGTCGATGGATCGAAACCATCCTCTGCTATACCATTGTTTTCATTGGAAATGTCACACATGGATCTTTACTTTACGTTACCAGGACTTCTCTGATGTTTTGTAATGTGTACATTTAAGACAAGGATTAAAAACTGAATTGTTAAAAAAAAAAAAAAAAAAGGAAGTTCCTTAATTTGTAATGTATGGAACATTGTCACTCAATAATATGATTTCCTACAGCATTTTTTAACCTTTGTCCAAATTGTACATATTAACTTACCGGTATATGCAAGACTGACTCTGATCCATGGCATGCTGGAAGACTGTAGAATTTTGACCTAAGTCAACAACTCTGAGGCTTTGTGAATTACCAACAAAATTGTTTATTGTTTTGTTTTCCACTTGGCTAATGTAGACCAAGGTACACACTGGTGATGCTGCTTGATCTGCATAGACAAGCTAAAAGCAAAAGAACAGTTGTATTGTTGTGCCTTTAAACTTGGCTCAGTAATTTTTTTAAACAGACACATGTGGCCTAATGGATAAGGCACTGGCCTCCTAAGACAGGGATTGTGGGTTCAAGTCCCATCTGGGGTGTATAGCAGAGTGGCGCAGCGGAAGCGTGCTGGGCCCATAACCCAGAGGTCGATGGATCGAAACCATCCTCTGCTAAATCATTGTTTGCACTGGCAATGTCACACATGGATCTTTACTTTAAGTTACCAAGACTTCTCTGACATTAGTCACAAACCTCAACATGCTTGTCACCTCCAATTACAAATATTTTACACTTTATATCACTCCATTTCTATAGCCTAACATCTGTTCATGAAAACAGGATACATTTAAAACTCATCCCAATTACAGTCCACACTAGCCTGGTTTAAACCAGACCCTTGTCCTTCACTTCGCTTTGGACTAGGGTCTGGCATCTCTGCCATAGACAACGATTTCTCCTGGAGATTTTTGAATGGACCAATCAGAGAACAGGAGGCAGAGTTTTGTTAGTTTAGCCTGGCGAGGTCCAGGCTATCAGATAAATTGCTCAGAAACCACTCGGTGGATATTTTTTCTGCCACCAGTGTGTAATTATATGTCTTTAATTTACTGACTGTTGGCCTAGATGAAACATTTGAGATAAAATTCGATTTTTTATCATTTATTTTCGTAGCGCACCCGAGGCTGTTTGGAAAATATCAAACCGAAACTATTTAATATCCAGCAGATTTGACCATTTCGTGAATTGATTTAGGAACTGTTAAGCTCAGGAACACTTCTGATATAACGTCAGCTATGAAATATATTTTTTCTCAGCAGAGAAATAATAGTTTTTTACCTTGTTTTGATGAAAATTCGTTCGTGGCGGCAGCCATTTTGAATGACGACGTCAGTCGACATCGTTCAAAACTCCGCCTTCTGCTCTCTGATTGCTCAGGAACACTTCTGATATAACGTCAGCTATGAAATATATTTTTTCTCAGCAGAGAAATAATAGTTTTTTACCTTGTTTTATTGAAAATTCCTTCGCGGCGGCAGCCATTTTGAATGACGACGTCAGTCGACGTCGTTCAAAACTCCGCCTTCTGTTCTCTGATTGGTCCGGTCAAAACCTACCGGAGATATCCTTGTCTATGGGACAAGTCCCAGACTGTGCAGTGAAGGGAAATGAGAATTGAGCGGAGCTGTGCAGGAAGGCGAGGGCCAGGCTAAGTCCACACTATTGTTAAGATAAAGCCACCAGCCAAACACACATTGGATAATTCTGCCCAGCTGCATCATCCACCATTGCATGAAGACAAATTTTCCTTCTTCTCTTTTATTGAACTTTTTTTATACAAATTCTCAGTCAATTTAGCCATGATAGAAACTTTTTCCAATACCCAATGTTGTAAAAGTCATTACGGAATCTTTTCCTATTCTAAATGTCAATATTGTCCATTAGAAAGCTTGCTAAAACCTTCATTTCAAAACTGTACTGCATATGTGGTGCTAGCATCCATGGTTATAGGTGAAAATGATTGTCATCAGGGTTTGGAGTACAGTCAAATCTTTATTGCATCTGGTAGCTAGATGCTCCTTTCTATGTTTGGAACAGTGTCACTCAATAATATGATTTCCTACAGCATTTTTTAACCTTTGTCCAAATTGTACATATATGCAAGAGTGACTTTGATCTATGACATGCTGGAAGACTGCAGAATTTTAACCTAAGTCAACAACCCTGAGGCTTTGTGAATTACCAACATAATTGTTTATTGTTCCGTTTTCCACTTGTCCAATGTATACAAAGGTACACACTGGTGATGCTGCTCAATCTGCATAAACAAGCTAAAAGCAAAGATCAGATGCATTGCTGTGCCTTTAAATGTGTCTCAGTCAGTCTGTTTAACAGACACATGTGGCCCCAGTGGCCTAATGGATAAGGCACTGGCCTCCTATGCCAGGGATTGTGGGTTCAAGTCCCATCTGGGGTGCTTAGCAGAGTGGCGCAGCGGAAGAGTGCTGGGCCCATAACCCAGAGGTCGATGGATCGAAACCATCCTCTGCTATACCATTGTTTTCATTGGAAATGTCACACATGGATCTTTACTTTACGTTACCAGGACTTCTCTGATGTTTTTTAATGTGTACATTTAAGACAAGGATTAAAAACTGAATTGTTAAAAAAAAAAAAAAAGGAAGTTCCTTAATTTGTAATGTATGGAACATTGTCACTCAATAATATGATTTCCTACAGCATTTTTTAACCTTTGTCCAAATTGTACATATTAACTTACCGGTATATGCAAGACTGACTCTGATCCATGGCATGCTGGAAGACTGTAGAATTTTGACCTAAGTCAACAACTCTGAGGCTTTGTGAATTACCAACAAAATTGTTTATTGTTTTGTTTTCCACTTGGCTAATGTAGACCAAGGTACACACTGGTGATGCTGCTTGATCTGCATAGACAAGCTAAAAGCAAAAGAACAGTTGTATTGTTGTGCCTTTAAACTTGGCTCGGTAAATATTTTAAACAGACACATGTGGCCTAATGGATAAGGCACTGGCCTCCTAAGACAGGGATTGTGGGTTCAAGTCCCATCTGGGGTGTATAGCAGAGTGGCGCAGCGGAAGCGTGCTGGGCCCATAACCCAGAGGTCGATGGATCGAAACCATCCTCTGCTAAATCATTGTTTGCACTGGCAATGTCACACATGGATCTTTACTTTAAGTTACCAAGACTTCTCTGACATTAGTCACAAACCTCAACATGCTTGTCACCTCCAATTACAAATATTTTACACTTTATATCACTCCATTTCTATAGCCTAACATCTGTTCATGAAAACAGGATACATTTAAAACTCATCCCAATTACAGTCCACACTAGCCTGGTTTAAACCAGACCCTTGTCCTTCACTTCGCTTTGGACTAGGGTCTGGCATCTCTGCCATAGACAACGATTTCTCCTGGAGATTTTTGAATGGACCAATCAGAGAACAGGAGGCAGAGTTTTGTTAGTTTAGCCTGGCGAGGTCCAGGCTATCAGATAAATTGCTCAGAAACCACTCGGTGGATATTTTTTCTGCCACCAGTGTGTAATTATATGTCTTTAATTTACTGACTGTTGGCCTAGATGAAACATTTGAGATAAAATTCGATTTTTTATCATTTATTTTCGTAGCGCACCCGAGGCTGTTTGGAAAATATCAAACCGAAACTATTTAATATCCAGCAGATTTGACCATTTCGTGAATTGATTTAGGAACTGTTAAGCTCAGGAACACTTCTGATATAACGTCAGCTATGAAATATATTTTTTCTCAGCAGAGAAATAATAGTTTTTTACCTTGTTTTGATGAAAATTCGTTCGTGGCGGCAGCCATTTTGAATGACGACGTCAGTCGACATCGTTCAAAACTCCGCCTTCTGCTCTCTGATTGCTCAGGAACACTTCTGATATAACGTCAGCTATGAAATATATTTTTTCTCAGCAGAGAAATAATAGTTTTTTACCTTGTTTTATTGAAAATTCCTTCGTGGCGGCAGCCATTTTGAATGACGACGTCAGTCGACGTCGTTCAAAACTCCGCCTTCTGTTCTCTGATTGGTCCGGTCAAAACCTACCGGAGATATCCTTGTCTATGGGACAAGTCCCAGACTGTGCAGTGAAGGGAAATGAGAATTGAGCGGAGCTGTGCAGGAAGGAAAGGGCCAGGCTAAGTCCACACTATTGTTAAGATAAAGCCACCAGCCAAACACACATTGGATAATTCTGCCCAGCTGCATCATCCACCATTGCATGAAGACAAATTTTCCTTCTTCTCTTTTATTGAACTTTTTTTATACAAATTCTCAGTCAATTTAGCCATGATAGAAACTTTTTCCAATACCCAATGTTGTAAAAGTCATTACGGAATCTTTTCCTATTCTAAATGTCAATATTGTCCATTAGAAAGCTTGCTAAAACCTTCATTTCAAAACTGTACTGCATATGTGGTGCTAGCATCCATGGTTATAGGTGAAAATGATTGTCATCAGGGTTTGGAGTACAGTCAAATCTTTATTGCATCTGGTAGCTAGATGCTCCTTTCTATGTTTGGAACAGTGTCACTCAATAATATGATTTCCTACAGCATTTTTTAACCTTTGTCCAAATTGTACATATATGCAAGAGTGACTTTGATCTATGACATGCTGGAAGACTGCAGAATTTTAACCTAAGTCAACAACCCTGAGGCTTTGTGAATTACCAACATAATTGTTTATTGTTCCGTTTTCCACTTGTCCAATGTATACAAAGGTACACACTGGTGATGCTGCTCAATCTGCATAAACAAGCTAAAAGCAAAGATCAGATGCATTGCTGTGCCTTTAAATGTGTCTCAGTCAGTCTGTTTAACAGACACATGTGGCCCCAGTGGCCTAATGGATAAGGCACTGGCCTCCTAAGCCAGGGATTGTGGGTTCAAGTCCCATCTGGGGTGCTTAGCAGAGTGGCGCAGCGGAAGCGTGCTGGGCCCATAACCCAGAGGTCGATGGATCGAAACCATCCTCTGCTATACCATTGTTTTCATTGGAAATGTCACACATGGATCTTTACTTTACGTTACCAGGACTTCTCTGATGTTTTTTAATGTGTACATTTAAGACAAGGATTAAAAACTGAATTGTTAAAAAAAAAAAAAAAAAAAAAGGAAGTTCCTTAATTTGTAATGTATGGAACATTGTCACTCAATAATATGATTTCCTACAGCATTTTTTAACCTTTGTCCAAATTGTACATATTAACTTACCGGTATATGCAAGACTGACTCTGATCCATGACATGCTGGAAGACTGTAGAATTTTGACCTAAGTCAACAACTCTGAGGCTTTGTGAATTACCAACAAAATTGTTTATTGTTTTGTTTTCCACTTGGCTAATGTAGACCAAGGTACACACTGGTGATGCTGCTTGATCTGCATAGACAAGCTAAAAGCAAAAGAACAGTTGTATTGTTGTGCCTTTAAACTTGGCTCAGTAAATTTTTTAAACAGACACATGTGGCCTAATGGATAAGGCACTGGCCTCCTAAGACAGGGATTGTGGGTTCAAGTCCCATCTGGGGTGTATAGCAGAGTGGCGCAGCGGAAGCGTGCTGGGCCCATAACCCAGAGGTCGATGGATCGAAACCATCCTCTGCTATACCATTGTTTTTGTTGAGAATTTCTTTGGGATTTGTTATTTAGGATATTATAATTTAATATCAGTAACTATATTTTGTTGCTGTTCACCAGATGTTGAGAATTTGTTTGGGATTTGTTATTCAGGATATTATAATTTAATATCAGTAACTATATTGATGTTGAGAATTTGTTGCTATCATTGTTTGCACTGGCAATGTCACACATGGATCTTTACTTTAAGTTACCAAGACTTCTCTGACATTAGTCACAAACCTCAACATGCTTGTCACCTCCAATTACAAATATTTTACACTTTATATCACTCCATTTCTATAGCCTAACATCTGTTCATGAAAACAGGATACATTTAAAACTCATCCCAATTACAGTTCACACTATTGTTAAGATAAAGCCACCAGCCAAACACACATTGGATAATTCTGCCCAGCTGCATCATCCACCATTGCATGAAGACAAATTTTCCTTCTTCTCTTTTATTGAACTTTTTTTATACAAATTCTCAGTCAATTTAGCCATGATAGAAACTTTTTCCAATACCCAATGTTGTAAAAGTCATTACGGAATCTTTTCCTATTCTAAATGTCAATATTGTCCATTAGAAAGCTTGCTAAAACCTTCATTTCAAAACTGTACTGCATATGTGGTGCTAGCATCCATGGTTATAGGTGAAAATGATTGTCATCAGGGTTTGGAGTACAGTCAAATCTTTATTGCATCTGGTAGCTAGATGCTCCTTTCTATGTTTGGAACAGTGTCACTCAATAATATGATTTCCTACAGCATTTTTTAACCTTTGTCCAAATTGTACATATATGCAAGAGTGACTTTGATCTATGACATGCTGGAAGACTGCAGAATTTTAACCTAAGTCAACAACCCTGAGGCTTTGTGAATTACCAACATAATTGTTTATTGTTCCGTTTTCCACTTGTCCAATGTATACAAAGGTACACACTGGTGATGCTGCTCAATCTGCATAGACAAGCTAAAAGCAAAGATCAGATGCATTGCTGTGCCTTTAAATGTGGCTCAGTCAGTCTGTTTAACAGACACATGTGGCCCCAGTGGCCTAATGGATAAGGCACTGGCCTCCTAAGCCAGGGATTGTGGGTTCAAGTCCCATCTGGGGTGCTTAGCAGAGTGGCGCAGCGGAAGCGTGCTGGGCCCATAACCCAGAGGTCGATGGATCGAAACCATCCTCTGCTATACCATTGTTTTCATTGGAAATGTCACACATGGATCTTTACTTTACGTTACCAGGACTTCTCTGATGTTTTTTAATGTGTACATTTAAGACAAGGATTAAAAACTGAATTGTTAAAAAAAAAAAAAAAGGAAGTTCCTTAATTTGTAATGTATGGAACATTGTCACTCAATAATATGATTTCCTACAGCATTTTTTAACCTTTGTCCAAATTGTACATATTAACTTACCGGTATATGCAAGACTGACTCTGATCCATGGCATGCTGGAAGACTGTAGAATTTTGACCTAAGTCAACAACTCTGAGGCTTTGTGAATTACCAACAAAATTGTTTATTGTTTTGTTTTCCACTTGGCTAATGTAGACCAAGGTACACACTGGTGATGCTGCTTGATCTGCATAGACAAGCTAAAAGCAAAAGAACAGTTGTATTGTTGTGCCTTTAAACTTGGCTCAGTAAATATTTTAAACAGACACATGTGGCCTAATGGATAAGGCACTGGCCTCCTAAGACAGGGATTGTGGGTTCAAGTCCCATCTGGGGTGTATAGCAGAGTGGCGCAGCGGAAGCGTGCTGGGCCCATAACCCAGAGGTCGATGGATCGAAACCATCCTCTGCTAAATCATTGTTTGCACTGGCAATGTCACACATGGATCTTTACTTTAAGTTACCAAGACTTCTCTGACATTAGTCACAAACCTCAACATGCTTGTCACCTCCAATTACAAATATTTTACACTTTATATCACTCCATTTCTATAGCCTAACATCTGTTCATGAAAACAGGATACATTTAAAACTCATCCCAATTACAGTCCACACTAGCCTGGTTTAAACCAGACCCTTGTCCTTCACTTCGCTTTGGACTAGGGTCTGGCATCTCTGCCATAGACAACGATTTCTCCTGGAGATTTTTGAATGGACCAATCAGAGAACAGGAGGCAGAGTTTTGTTAGTTTAGCCTGGCGAGGTCCAGGCTATCAGATAAATTGCTCAGAAACCACTCGGTGGATATTTTTTCTGCCACCAGTGTGTAATTATATGTCTTTAATTTACTGACTGTTGGCCTAGATGAAACATTTGAGATAAAATTCGATTTTTTATCATTTATTTTCGTAGCGCACCCGAGGCTGTTTGGAAAATATCAAACCGAAACTATTTAATATCCCGCAGATTTGACCATTTCGTGAATTGATTTAGGAACTGTTAAGCTCAGGAACACTTCTGATATAACGTCAGCTATGAAATATATTTTTTCTCAGCAGAGAAATAATAGTTTTTTACCTTGTTTTGATGAAAATTCGTTCGTGGCGGCAGCCATTTTGAATGACGACGTCAGTCGACATCGTTCAAAACTCCGCCTTCTGCTCTCTGATTGCTCAGGAACACTTCTGATATAACGTCAGCTATGAAATATATTTTTTCTCAGCAGAGAAATAATAGTTTTTTACCTTGTTTTATTGAAAATTCCTTCGCGGCGGCAGCCATTTTGAATGACGACGTCAGTCGACGTCGTTCAAAACTCCGCCTTCTGTTCTCTGATTGGTCCGGTCAAAACCTACCGGAGATATCCTTGTCTATGGGACAAGTCCCAGACTGTGCAGTGAAGGGAAATGAGAATTGAGCGGAGCTGTGCAGGAAGGCGAGGGCCAGGCTAAGTCCACACTATTGTTAAGATAAAGCCACCAGCCAAACACACATTGGATAATTCTGCCCAGCTGCATCATCCACCATTGCATGAAGACAAATTTTCCTTCTTCTCTTTTATTGAACTTTTTTTATACAAATTCTCAGTCAATTTAGCCATGATAGAAACTTTTTCCAATACCCAATGTTGTAAAAGTCATTACGGAATCTTTTCCTATTCTAAATGTCAATATTGTCCATTAGAAAGCTTGCTAAAACCTTCATTTCAAAACTGTACTGCATATGTGGTGCTAGCATCCATGGTTATAGGTGAAAATGATTGTCATCAGGGTTTGGAGTACAGTCAAATCTTTATTGCATCTGGTAGCTAGATGCTCCTTTCTATGTTTGGAACAGTGTCACTCAATAATATGATTTCCTACAGCATTTTTTAACCTTTGTCCAAATTGTACATATATGCAAGAGTGACTTTGATCTATGACATGCTGGAAGACTGCAGAATTTTAACCTAAGTCAACAACCCTGAGGCTTTGTGAATTACCAACATAATTGTTTATTGTTCCGTTTTCCACTTGTCCAATGTATACAAAGGTACACACTGGTGATGCTGCTCAATCTGCATAAACAAGCTAAAAGCAAAGATCAGATGCATTGCTGTGCCTTTAAATGTGGCTCAGTCAGTCTGTTTAACAGACACATGTGGCCCCAGTGGCCTAATGGATAAGGCACTGGCCTCCTAAGCCAGGGATTGTGGGTTCAAGTCCCATCTGGGGTGCTTAGCAGAGTGGCGCAGCGGAAGCGTGCTGGGCCCATAACCCAGAGGTCGATGGATCGAAACCATCCTCTGCTATACCATTGTTTTCATTGGAAATGTCACACATGGATCTTACTTTACGTTACCAGGACTTCTCTGATGTTTTTTAATGTGTACATTTAAGACAAGGATTAAAAACTGAATTGTTAAAAAAAAAAAAAAAGGAAGTTCCTTAATTTGTAATGTATGGAACATTGTCACTCAATAATATGATTTCCTACAGCATTTTTTAACCTTTGTCCAAATTGTACATATTAACTTACCGGTATATGCAAGACTGACTCTGATCCATGACATGCTGGAAGACTGTAGAATTTTGACCTAAGTCAACAACTCTGAGGCTTTGTGAATTACCAACAAAATTGTTTATTGTTTTGTTTTCCACTTGGCTAATGTAGACCAAGGTACACACTGGTGATGCTGCTTGATCTGCATAGACAAGCTAAAAGCAAAAGAACAGTTGTATTGTTGTGCCTTTAAACTTGGCTCAGTAGATTTTTTAAACAGACACATGTGGCCTAATGGATAAGGCACTGGCCTCCTAAGACAGGGATTGTGGGTTCAAGTCCCATCTGGGGTGTATAGCAGAGTGGCGCAGCGGAAGCGTGCTGGGCCCATAACCCAGAGGTCGATGGATCGAAACCATCCTCTGCTAAATCATTGTTTGCACTGGCAATGTCACACATGGATCTTTACTTTAAGTTACCAAGACTTCTCTGACATTAGTCACAAACCTCAACATGCTTGTCACCTCCAATTACAAATATTTTACACTTTATATCACTCCATTTCTATAGCCTAACATCTGTTCATGAAAACAGGATACATTTAAAACTCATCCCAATTACAGTTCACACTATTGTTAAGATAAAGCCACCAGCCAAACACACATTGGATAATTCTGCCCAGCTGCATCATCCACCATTACATGAAGACAAATTTTCCTTCTTCTCTTTTATTGAACTTTTTTTATACAAATTCTCAGTCAATTTAGCCATGATAGAAACTTTTTCCAATACCCAATGTTGTAAAAGTCATTACGGAATCTTTTCCTATTCTAAATGTCAATATTGTCCATTAGAAAGCTTGCTAAAACCTTCATTTCAAAACTGTACTGCATATGTGGTGCTAGCATCCATGGTTATAGGTGAAAATGATTGTCATCAGGGTTTGGAGTACAGTCAAATCTTTATTGCATCTGGTAGCTAGATGCTCCTTTCTATGTTTGGAACAGTGTCACTCAATAATATGATTTCCTACAGCATTTTTTAACCTTTGTCCAAATTGTACATATATGCAAGAGTGACTTTGATCTATGACATGCTGGAAGACTGCAGAATTTTAACCTAAGTCAACAACCCTGAGGCTTTGTGAATTACCAACATAATTGTTTATTGTTCCGTTTTCCACTTGTTCAATGTATACAAAGGTACACACTGGTGATGCTGCTCAATCTGCATAGACAAGCTAAAAGCAAAGATCAGATGCATTGCTGTGCCTTTAAATGTGGCTCAGTCAGTCTGTTTAACAGACACATGTGGCCCCAGTGGCCTAATGGATAAGGCACTGGCCTCCTAAGCCAGGGATTGTGGGTTCAAGTCCCATCTGGGGTGCTCAGCAGAGTGGCGCAGCGGAAGCGTGCTGGGCCCATAACCCAGAGGTCGATGGATCGAAACCATCCTCTGCTATACCATTGTTTTTGTTGAGAATTTCTTTGGGATTTGTTATTTAGGATATTATAATTTAATATCAGTAACTATATTTTGTTGCTGTTCACCAGATGTTGAGAATTTGTTTGGGATTTGTTATTCAGGATATTATAATTTAATATCAGTAACTATATTGATGTTGAGAATTTGTTGCTGACTTGTTATTTAGGATATTATAATTTAATATCAGTAACTATATATTTGTTGCTGTTCGCTACATTGATTTGGTTGACGTTTGTAGTTGGTATCAGGCTGAAAGCGGACTACGTATCCCATGATGCTTTGTAACGGTTGAGCGGTAGCTAACTGCTGAGTCCGCCTCCTCTGCTTTCTGCTTGGTTTGTTGTTGTTGCCATAGCAACAACGTTTTCAGTTTTTCTGAGGATTCTGTTCGACCCTCAGCTATGTATCTGTACGTATGATTCGTTCATCACCTTTATTTCACTAAAGTTTCATCTGAATATTCCGCCTGACTTTTTTTTTCGTCATTCGAAGTCAGTCAAAGAAAATATTCAACATTTTCCATTGGAAATGTCACACATGGATCTTTACTTTACGTTACCAGGACTTCTCTGATGTTTTTTAATGTGTACATTTAAGACAAGGATTAAAAACTGAATTGTTAAAAAAAAAAAAAAAAAAAGGAAGTTCCTTAATTTGTAATATATGGAACATTGTCACTCAATAATATGATTTCCTACAGCATTTTTTAACCTTTGTCCAAATTGTACATATTAACTTACCGGTATATGCAAGACTGACTCTGATCCATGACATGCTGGAAGACTGTAGAATTTTGACCTAAGTCAACAACTCTGAGGCTTTGTGAATTACCAACAAAATTGTTTATTGTTTTGTTTTCCACTTGGCTAATGTAGACCAAGGTACACACTGGTGATGCTGCTTGATCTGCATAGACAAGCTAAAAGCAAAAGAACAGTTGTATTGTTGTGCCTTTAAACTTGGCTCAGTAAATTTTTTAAACAGACACATGTGGCCTAATGGATAAGGCACTGGCCTCCTAAGACAGGGATTGTGGGTTCAAGTCCCATCTGGGGTGTATAGCAGAGTGGCGCAGCGGAAGCGTGCTGGGCCCATAACCCAGAGGTCGATGGATCGAAACCATCCTCTGCTAAATCATTGTTTGCACTGGCAATGTCACACATGGATCTTTACTTTAAGTTACCAAGACTTCTCTGACATTAGTCACAAACCTCAACATGCTTGTCACCTCCAATTACAAATATTTTACACTTTATATCACTCCATTTCTATAGCCTAACATCTGTTCATGAAAACAGGATACATTTAAAACTCATCCCAATTACAGTTCACACTATTGTTAAGATAAAGCCACCAGCCAAACACACATTGGATAATTCTGCCCAGCTGCATCATCCACCATTACATGAAGACAAATTTTCCTTCTTCTCTTTTATTGGCCTTTTTTTATACAAATTCTCAGTCAATTTAGCCATGATAGAAACTTTTTCCAATACCCAATGTTGTAAAAGTCATTACGGAATCTTTTCCTATTCTAAATGTCAATATTGTCCATTAGAAAGCTTGCTAAAACCTTCATTTCAAAACTGTACTGCATATGTGGTGCTAGCATCCATGGTTATAGGTGAAAATGATTGTCATCAGGGTTTGGAGTACAGTCAAATCTTT
Organism: Garcialebias charrua; assembly: GCA_038048925.1. Lineage (NCBI taxonomy): Eukaryota > Metazoa > Chordata > Actinopteri > Cyprinodontiformes > Rivulidae > Garcialebias > Garcialebias charrua. Next base: position 12,723 of record JBBPBX010078505.1, read on the forward strand.
ATTGCATCTGGTAGCTAGATGCTCCATTCTATGTTTGGAACAGTGTAGCTCAATAATATGATTTCCTACAGCATTTTTTAACCTTTGTCCAAATTGTACATATATGTAAGAGTGACTTTGATCTATGACATGCTGGAAGACTGCAGAATTTTAACCTAAGTCAACAACCCTGAGGCTTTGTGAATTACCAACATAATTGTTTATTGTTCCGTTTTCCACTTGTCCAATGTATACAAAGGTACACACTGGTGATGCTGCTCAATCTGCATAGACAAGCTAAAAGCAAAGATCAGATGCATTGCTGTGCCTTTAAATGTGGCTCAGTCAGTCTGTTTAACAGACACATGTGGCCCCAGTGGCCTAATGGATAAGGCACTGGCCTCCTAAGCCAGGGATTGTGGGTTCAAGTCCCATCTGGGGTGCTCAGCAGAGTGGCGCAGCGGAAGCGTGCTGGGCCCATAACCCAGAGGTCGATGGATCGAAACCATCCTCTGCTATACCATTGTTTTTGTTGAGAATTTCTTTGGGATTTGTTATTTAGGATATTATAATTTAATATCAGTAACTATATTGATGTTGAGAATTTGTTGCTGACTTGTTATTTAGGATATTATAATTTAATATCAGTAACTATATATTTGTTGCTGTTCGCTACATTGATTTGGTTGACGTTTGTAGTTGGTATCAGGCTGAAAGCGGACTACGTATCCCATGATGCTTTGTAACGGTTGAGCGGTAGCTAACTGCTGAGTCCGCCTCCTCTGCTTTCTGCTTGGTTTGTTGTTGTTGCCATAGCAACAACGTTTTCAGTTTTTCTGAGGATTCTGTTCGACCCTCAGCTATGTATCTGTACGTATGATTCGTTCATCACCTTTATTTCACTAAAGTTTCATCTGAATATTCCGCCTGACTTTTTTTTTCGTCATTCGAAGTCAGTCAAAGAAAATATTCAACATTTTCCATTGGAAATGTCACACATGGATCTTTACTTTACGTTACCAGGACTTCTCTGATGTTTTTTAATGTGTACATTTAAGACAAGAATTAAAAACTGAATTGTTTAAAAAAAAAAAGGAAGTTCCTTAATTTGTAATATATGGAACATTGTCACTCAATAATATGATTTCCTACAGCATTTTTTAACCTTTGTCCAAATTGTACATATTAACTTACCGGTATATGCAAGTGTTACAGGGTATGATATTTATTTGACCGTGTTCATATTAGATCCAATTGTTTGATTATCTGCATTAATTTAGCTTGATTTGGTGTGTGGATGGAATGTAGTGGGCCCTTTGAAAGAATGGTGCGTTGGCGCAATAGTCAAAAGAGTCCACTAGGGGGACTCGTGCGCTCTTTACATTTAATACAAGAGTAAGTAAAGACGCACTGGTTTCAACTAGTCATCTCTTTTCTTATAATTGTCCTTTTTTATAAGGGCCAACATTTGGAGGCATCGCTGGGATCGTTTGGCGAGAGGACCATTCCCAAGATTCCTGTGGAACCCTCCTGCTGAGCATCCCAAAACAACCCAAGTTCGCAGAGAACAACGTGGAGGTCTTCAACCAGCAGTTGACAGTTTGTATCCTGAAGTGTGCACTGACCACTAGAGATCAACACCAATCAACAGAAGGCGGTTGGACCCCATTCTATTGTTTCTGAAATTCCAAAATATAAAAATGGAGTCGGAACTGGAAAATCTTCAGCTGGAGATAAAAGGAGCATTGTATAACTTGACATTTGAACAGCTGATCGAAGTATGCATCACACTGCAGCACTCAGCACCTGGAGGAGAACTTTTGACTAGTAAAACACGCAGTCATCTAATTTCATATGTCATCAAATATCTTGAGCGGGAGCAACTGGCTAGCCTTGAAGATGAAGGCATGTCAGAATATCTCAGCATCTGGGACACAATAAATAAAGTAAAGTCCATTAAAGAGTCACCCAGAGTAGAAAATCAATCTGATGACCAGGAAAGGCTTCAAAAAGAAATAGAGGCACTCAGATTGTCGCTACAACAGAAAGAAAAAGAGGCCCGGGATGTAATGGACAGAAAAACGTTCTCTTGCCCACAGGTTTCACAGATAAATGTGACTCCAACATTTTCAGAAAATCCAATGTGGCGCAAAGATTTCAAGATTCTTGGACAGATAGGAGAGCCAGGCCAGAAGGATCGGTTGACATTCTCTAGCCTGGCAAGACAGATTGAAAGTGGGCTTACCAAAGGCTATTCAGAGACAGATATTATTGATGCTGTGATCCGTGCTATAACACCCGGCCTACAATTACGGAGCTATTTGGAGGGAAAAGAGACCCTTACCTTACCTGCTCTGCGTAGAATCTTAAGGTCCCATTACCAGGAGAGAGGTGCCACAGATTTATACAAGCAGCTAACCTCTGAGGTTCAGGGCAGCAAAGAGTCTCCTCAGAATTTCTTAATCAGGGCTATGGACCTGAGGCAGAAAATTCTGTTTGCCTCTCAGGAAGCAGAGTCAGCTTTAAAATATGACCCTGCTCTTGTCCAGAATCTGTTTATGCATACCATCTTGACAGGTTTACAGAATGACAACATCAAGAGTGATCTTCAGCCTTACCTCACAAAGCCTGGCGCACCCGATGAACTGCTGCTGGAGAAAGTGAATATTGCTTGTACAAATGAAAAGGAGAGGCAGGACAAAAAGAAGCACGCTGTCTCACAAAGGGCAACCAGTGTCAGTACTGTCCAGTCTGGTGAGCCAGCCAGAGAAACAAAAACTCCAACCCAGCAAAGCCAATCTCAGATGTCCCCTGATGTGTTATCTGAGATCAAAGAAATGCGCTCTGACATGGTGTTGTTAAAGGATCTAAGAGCTGAAGTGTTCCAAATCAGGGAAACAATCCAAAAAAACACTAATACACAGCCAAAGCAACCCTCACAAAGTTCAGAACAAGTGTTTGCCACAAGTCCAGTGTTCTCACCTACAGAACAGTCCTTCAGATTCATGTCACCCATGATGCCAGTTTATCCTCAACAGCACCCAGAATTGCTGCAGGAGTACAGGCCCCTGTATGGTCCAGGACAGATGAGAGGGACTGCACAATTTCAACAAAGGTTTGCTCCACAACAATATTACCAAAGACCACGCCAGCAACCCAGATGCTTTGCTTGTACCCAAGCCAATGAGGAACATTGTCAGCATTGCTTCAGATGTGGAAGTACTGAGCACTTCAGGGCAGGATGTAGAGCAGACAGAGCAGCTTCTTCAACCTATAGGGGACCTTTAAACTAAGTCGGGTTGCCTCCGTGGGGCGTGGGGCAACCAGAGTTAACTACAAGTCCCATTTTTGTGTAAACTGTGGAAAAAAGAAAGTGAAGAGGGAATTAAAATGTTGCTGGAGTTGTAAAACTGCTCTTTATTGCTCAAAAACATGTCAGAAAATGCATTGGCCTGTTCACAAAATTGACTGTAAGTCACACTCATGTTTAGGTGTTAAACAAGTCAGGCAGCTACGTGAACAATCTGAACCCAAAACTATCAGAGCTTCTGTTAAAGATCAAACCGTAAGGGAGCTAGTAGGAAAAAAATGTATTATCAAGTGCTTCCTGAATGGACAGAATACTCAAGCACTCTGGGACACAGGTTCACAAATATGTGCTATAGATGAGGCTTGGAAAGAAAATTATCTACCTGACCTGCAGCTAAGGGATGTTACTGAGCTACAGGACCCACTGGACCCATTACATATTGAAGCAGCTAATGGCACCGCCATGCCATACTCTGGCTGGCTGGAAGTCCCTTTCAAGTTGACTACCATGGATGATGAGCTGCTAATACCTGTGCTTGTGTTGAAAGGCAACCAACAGCAATGCCCAATCATTGGGTTCAATGTAATTGAACATCTTG
>JBBPBX010078509.1:0-16609 GCA_038048925.1 Garcialebias charrua
TGCAGTGGGCGGGTAATTCTCCTGCAGTGGGTGGATCATTAATATCAACGCTTCTAACCAGCTGGTGGCGCTAGTGATACATTAAGCTCTTTATTAACCACTAACACACACATTAGAAGAAGAGCTGGAAAAGAACACACAACCAAAGTGGATGAGCTTGTTTCTTTTTTGAACATTCTGCTTTGTCTGTGGCTTTTTCAGCCACAGACAAATGTTCATATACAGTATATATATATATATATATATATATATATATATATATATATATATATATATATATATATATATATATATATATATATATGTGTGTGTGTATATATACACATATATGTATATATATTGTATATACATACATGTGTACACATACAAACATATGCGTGAGTATATATATATATATACACACACACGTGTTTATATATATACATACATATGTGTGTATATATACACATATATGTATAATGTGTACACATACAAACATATGCGTGATATATATATATATATACACACACACGTGTTTATATATATACATACATGTGTGTATATATACACATATATGTACACATACATACATAATATATACTGTACATACATATATATTTATATATACAGTACATACATATACACATATATACATATATATATATATATATATATATATATATATATATATATATATATATATATATATATATATATATATATATATATATATATATATATATATACATATATATTTATATATACACACATTGATGATGGTGGAGTACACTACTTTGGACAAAACTGAAAGTGGCATGCATCCTAAAAAATCTGCGCCGCTCCATTGTCCCAGTTGATCAACAAGTGTGTTCCAAACTAAAACATTTGTAATATAAACTTAACAATATGTAATCAATCAATTCCAATCAAAATATCAAAGCAACTTTATTTAAATACTGTAAATGTTACATGTCAATAAAATTGTAACAGTTTAAAAAAATGAAAGATTGGTGTTATTTGTAGAAACAGAAAAACATATTACTAAATCTGCAGTTATGTATGAAATATGAACTTAAAATATCATCACTGGAATCTTAACCTGTTGTTCCAAAACATGTAACAATAATTAAAAGTAAAATTTGGCCAATAGCTCAGGTAAAAATGCTGACCTGTAGAACATTTCTACATTTTTCACTGCTTCTGTAAAGAACTCACCATCAGACACAATCCTCTGTGAATAAAGTCATCTGACCCAGAACTAAAGTTCTTTAGTTTGTAGCAGGTCGCTTTTGTAAAAGAGTCCACGAGGCTCAATGAGATTTACCTGACTAAATAAAGGTTGAATGAAAAACACCATGAAGTCACAGTACCCCTGCTCCGTCACAAACTGAGCTTGTATGACATCTGCTGAGTTCATAGGACCTGTTTGTGTTGTCAATGCAGGACTGTTTTTTTTTTTACTGAGGCACCGAGGACATCTTTGGCACAATGTGGACAAGGTGCAGGAGAGCAGAGCATCAGGAGAAGCTCTGAGGTCTGTTCGGCTGCAGTTGATGTGTAGTCTGGAGTCACAAGATCAGATCCTGATGCAGCAGTTCAGCGATGGCTTCATATGTCTGGCTGGCTGTTTTCACTGCCCCATCTGGCAAACAACACAAAATTATTGTTATAATCTCCTCTAAACATCATTGTCCTTTGCTTTTATCTGTAATTTTCAAAGTTTGGAGTGTTTGTGTCATGACATACTTGCTTTACAGTGCAGTGACTTGTCCCATCCTTCTCCAAGGACACCCACGGCTAGAGGATCTTTACACAGGAACTGACTGATTAACCTGAAATAAATCACATTACACATTAATACAGGCCTATAGGCCTAAGTGACAAATTTATGGATTTTTCCCCATATTTATAAACCATTTTTGGACTGAGATATGACCGTTTCCATTTATTCTGACTGAACCAAATCAAACCAAAAACAAAAACAGAAGTAACATGTATGGCATGAAGTTGGCGGTTGTATCACGTAATATGAAAACGTGGCTATAATGATAAATTCAAAAAAGTTCAAGACAAAAACAACTGGACTTTATTTATTATACTATGCTTTAGACTATTTTTTTCCTTCCTTGCACTTTTTAGAATTTACCATGTCCTGGATGACTGAGAATCTTCACTCGCTATTATCGACTCAAACGGCCTGCCATACTCCACATTCTGCTCTGCTTCGAACCTTGAAAACAGCTGCCAACTCGGCGAATTAGACCATTAAAGTGCATTTATTAAGCAAATGATAGACTCAGACACACCTCCTCTGCTACAATTTCGAGCTAACAAATATTGTTTATGTGATTTTCTTGTTATATTTCAGAGAAACGAGCCGTTCCGCCATCTTTTTTTTTTTTTTTCCTAAAAGCCTCTCGGCTGTTGCCTGAAGTCAGTCTCTGAAACGGTCTTTCCGCAGTCCAAAAAAGCTAAGAAACAGTTGCATGACTCACTGGAAATATGCTTAAAGTTAGAAAACACTCACCTGCGCAGACACCTCTTGAAAAATCTTTTCATTGCACGTCACTCCATCCAGCTCCCTCTGAATATTTTCATCGGCCAGCAAATACAGAAAAGCCTGAACCTCCGCGTTTGACCACGGTTGTGACATAATTATTAGCCTGTGTTAATTCTCAAAAATGTGCTCCTCCAACTTGTTGTTCTAGAGTTTGGCGGGCAGTTTGCATTTCCTGGAAGACTGAATCTTCTTCTTCTTCTTGGCGGATTGCAAACAACGTTCAGGTGCATACCGCCACCTACTGGAGAAGACTGAATCTCCGCCCTCCGACCTAGGACTACGCCCCCTGACCAATCAGTGACCACACTGTGCTGATGTCATAACTGGACCCTAAAGAACCGGACCTTTGTACCTCAGTGAGGCAGGCACCAAAATAGGACCGGTTTCACGTGAACAGGACCCTGTGGGTACACCCCATAACTAGTTGTTAACTAGTTACAAACGAGCCCAAACGAGCCCGAACGAGCGCGAACAGGACCTGTTGATAAGAGGCATAAATACAAGGAACCAACGTTTCACTGCTTCGACACACTCTTGTCGTCAGATTCCAAAGTGCAACACACAAGAAAAACAGGTCTCAACTTTATGACCGAGGTCAAATTAAATCTCGTGGATTTAAACGGTTGTTAAGGTTAGTTTTTTGTTGTGGGTTTTAGGCTTAGCGTTTCTAAGTTCAAATTGGACAATGCGACTTATAGGGTGGGAAATATGGTAGTTTAAACCTGATTAGTTTATTTACTAACTTGTGTTTGGACGACCTTATTATCCCATGAAGTCGGTGAGTTTGTGAGATCTTTGTCTTTTGTGGAGTCATTGAACGCCTTGTAAGGTTTGATCTGATTTCGATGTACCCATTTAGCAATTGGCTCTTTGCGGCCTTTGCTGATTTTGATTTCGTAGACGACTGAGGACACTTTGTCTGTTATCAGATGAGGTCCAGTCCACCTGGGCATTAGTTTGCGGGCGAGAGTTCCGGTCTCGGACCCTCCTTTCCCGGTTGCTGGGGCGAACGTATAGTACCAGACTCTGTCTCCCACTTGGAGTTCATTATGAGAGGCCTTCTGGTCGTAGTACGCCTTGCGTCCTTCAGCGGATTTTTCCAGGTTTTTCTGGGCGAAAGCAAAAGTGTTTCTGAGGTGTACATTCAAATCTTTCATGTATTGTTGTGTAGTGTAGGCTGTCGCCATGGCGGCGTCGCCTGGTTGGTACAACAGGTGTAGAGGGAGAGTCATTTGTCGACCGGTCATCATCTCGAAGGGAGAGATGCCAGTTGATGTGTGTGGAGTGGCTCTTATGGCCATGAGGACCAGAGGGAGTTTCACGTCCCAGTCCTTGTGGTTTGCAGCCACGTATTTCTTCAAAATACTCACCACAGTTCTGTTTGCTCTTTCTACTTGGCCTGAAGCCTGTGGGTGGTAGCCGACATGAAAGTTGGCCTTGACGCCTAGCGTCTTCCACAGTTCTTTCATCACTTCACCTGTGAAGTGTGTACCTTGGTCTGAGTTCACCCGAAGGGGAAGTCCAAACCTTGAAAATATATGATTCATTAACAACATAGCAGTGGTTTGTGCTGTGTCGTTAGGAGCTGGTAGGCATTCTACCCATTTGGTAAATGCACAGGTTACCGTGAGAAAATATTTATTTCCTCTAGAGCTCTTAGTGAGTGGTCCAACCCAGTCGATCTGGAGGTCAGACCATGGGAATGCAATGCCTCTGCTTTGCAGTGGTGCTCTGTGAAGTGGTCTGGTTGGCTGAAACTGGCCACAGACCACGCACCCTTCAATGTAGTCCTTGACATCCTTTTTCATTCCAGGCCAATAGGCAATTTGTTTTAATGCCGTCAGCGTGGCTTTATCTCCTTTGTGTCCTGCGGACGGGAGATCATGGGCATGAACTAACATCACCCCCCTTTGGTCATGGGGAACCACGAACACAGGTGAGGACGTTGGTCCATGAGCGAAAGTTAAGATGCCCTTGATTAGTTTTAGCTGTTTGCGCAGCTGATAGAGGACCTTAAGGTCTGGATCGGAATCCAGGTCGTCTTTAGACGGACTATTTTTGTTCGGATCAGTCAGGTACAGTATCATGGAGTTGATAGCAGGATCCGACTTCTGTAGTTGGATGATGTCTGGGTCAGTCAGTGCGGGTCGTACAGAGACTGCGTCGTCAGCAGGTCTGGCTGCGGCCTGTGCACGTGTGACTGCCATAACCCTGACTGTAGGTTGTATTGACAGAGTCTTGATTAACCAGGAAGGGTCGAAGGACCATAAAGGACCTTCGTCGGCTCCTTCTTTGGCTAAGGAATCTGCAATGTCATTGTAGTGCTTGTCATCGCCTGGGACTCTAGAATGTCCTGGAACTTTCTTCCAGTAGATCTGTAAGTCGTGTGATGTCACCAAGTGATCACACGCTATGAAAAGCTCTTTGTGTTTGACCACTTTCCTGTCGCTTGTTAGGAAACCATTCTGTTTCCACACAGCGAGGTGACAAGCGAAACTTAAACGAGCATAGTTAGAGTCAGTGCAGATGACTAGCGTCTTGATGGAGTGTTCTACTACCATCTGGAGAGCTATTAGGATTCCTGCAATCTCAGCGTACTGAGAAGTCTGAGAGCCTAATTTGTAGCTGAAAGTTATCTGCTCTTGGTCATGGAGGAGAACCCCTCCAACACCTGCTCTGCAGATTTTGTCGCGGAGGAATGAAGATCCATCCACGTACAATGTTGTCATATCTTTGCAGATATTGTCATCGAAGAAGTGGTGATTCGGGTCTTCAGTTACTGGGGGTTTCACCTCAACCGGCGGCTGGGTGGCTGGTACATCTTGTGTACACTTTTGGCAGATTGCCAAGTCCGTCCCCAGATGTGACTTCTTGTTTTGACCATAACGTATGTCTAGGTTAAAACTTTGAAGCGCCATGAGCCACGTTGCAACACGTGAGTTTGTTACCACACCATCTCTGATGCGTTCACTGTTAAGAAAGGTCACTGGCTGGTGTTGTGTTTCCACAATTATTTTCTGTCCACCAATGTAGCTGGAGAAATGTTTTACTGCCCACACTGTGGTCAGTAGAGCTTTCTCACAGTCTGAGAATCTCAACTCGGGGCCTGCCATCGTCTTGCTGGCGTAGGCCACCACACGCTTGTCTCTGTCGTGTATCTGGTACAGACCTGCACTTATACAATGAGCTGAGAAGCCCACTTCCAAGTAAAACTCTTTGTTGTAGTCTGGGTAGACTAAACATGGGGCTGACTTGATCCTGTTTATAAGAGCGTCCATTGCCTGCTGCTGTTTGTCAGTCCAGACAAATGGAACGTCTTTCTTTAGGAGTTCAGTCAGTGGCTTTGCAAGGTCTGCATAGTTTTCTATGAACTGGTTCGAGTAGTTACACACGCCAAGAAAACTTTGTAGTTCTTTGAGATTGGTGGGGACTTTGAGATTGTCAAGGCCTTGGGTGCGAGTCAACTGTGGTTGTACTCCGTCTGGACCTACGAGTAGGCCAACGTAGTCCACCTTGGTTCTGCACCACTGGCATTTAGACAGTGATATTTTAGCACCAGCAGTTGTCAGCTGATTCAGAACGTGGTCGATCTCAGCCAAATGTGAGTCCAGTGTTGGCTGCCTCAGAAGGACATCGTCCACGTAAATCAGTGTCCCACGCTCATGGGCGTCTGGACATGCTTTGTTCAAGAAGATGTTGAACTCCGCAGGTGAGTTAGCGTAGCCAAAGGGACACCTGGTAAAAGTGTATTGTCGGCCACCAAAGGTGAAAGCTAGTTTGTATTGGTCCTCGGCGCGCACAGGGATGGTCCAAAAACCAGAGGCGACGTCGAGGGTCGAGAAGTACTTACCATTGGTGACCTTGGGCAGTTCTTGTTGGAGCTGGGTCATTGGCCACCGTGATAAGGGGACTTGTTTGTTTAGCTTTCTGTAATCAATTGTGAGTCTCCACTTTCCATTTGGTTTTAACACTGGCCACAAAGGCGCAGAGTAAGTGCTGTTACAGTATCTGATGATACCATTCTTTAGAAGGTTATCAAGGATTTCCCTGATAGGTTGATGTGCTGCCAGAGGAATCTTGTACTGTCTGACAAATGTGGGTGGAGCTTCGGGCGGGGTTGGGATGCTCACTGAGTGGAGCGTGGTCAACCCACAATCCATTGAGTCGGTTGAAAATGATTTCTCAAACTTTAAGAGAACTTGACGCAGTCTGTCCCTTTCTTCATCAGTTTTCAGGGCGTCGGCTTGGGCGACCACCTGTTCGATCTGAGAAGAAATTGAGAGGGGTTCTTGTTCTTTGGGGAGCTCCAATGAATCCCTTTCTGTGTCATTGACCCTGTTAATAGGCAGGACACTATAGGTATGAGAGCTTAGGCTGATGTCTCGGTTTAGACCGACCCCATAGACTGTGTCTTGGTCGACCTCATTGACTGAGACGAGAGCTATGGCCTGTTTTGGCTTTGTGAACAAGACTTGCCCCGTGTATTCATGTGGGATCAGGTATTCTGGGAGTCCTCCCAGAAATGTAATGCTCAGTTCAAAATCATGGAAATCAGTGGAGATCAACCATCCTATTTTTGTGTATTTCTTGATCAGTACCGCTTCCGTGCCTGTGTTACACACAGCAACAGATGTGGTTCTGCAGTCGAGGCTCACTTGTCTCGTGGCCTCAATGGACAGTCCTAAGTTGTAAAACTTAGGAGATAGTTGAAAGTATGCCTGCTTTTGGCTAATAGCTTGATTAGCTATGATGTGAACTTCCACCATCTGGTTCATTGCCTGAGGTAGTACTGTGATGGATTGGTTGCAAGCAACCTCGCAGACTTCTGGTATGGTCTGTCCAGCTTTGAGATTTTCTGTGCTTAGCACAGGAGAATCCATTTTGTCTGTTTCCAGCGACCACAGTACATTGTTGACGGTGTCCACTCGGACACCCAATCTTACCAAAATGTCAGAGCCTATATAGGATGCATGTGGTAAGTTTTGGACCACGAGGAACGGGTGGACCAGTTCTCGTTTGTTCCAGTTCATGTTCAGGCGAATGACTCCATTTGCGGTCATTACCCGCTCACTGTTGGGATCGAGATGAAAGCGTAAAGCTTTCTTCGTTAGTTCTAGACCCATTTGTTTTTTAACCAAGGTTTCATAAAGAGCTTGGCTGATTGCTGAATTATCTGTCCAAGGAGACAGTACAGCATCTTCGGTGTGGGATCCCTGGATCTCGACACCTTTTACTACCTGTTGTAGGTAGTGTTCAGTGAGTGCTGATTGTTTCAGCTCGCAGAGGAGGCTTTCTTGTTGGGCCTCTTCTGCCTCACCTGTTTTTGTAGGTTCACTTACCGGGCTCTTGTCCTCAGATGAGGTGTCCCGTGTGTCCTTTGCGGTACCTGCGGTTAGGCAGTCTGTATCACAACTAGGAGGCACTTTTATTGGCAGAGGCTTTCTCACTGTGCTCCACATTTTCTGTCGGCCATAGTCTATAATTGCATCAAAGCGGTTTATAAAGTCTTGGCCAACTAGAAATGGGAATGAATCGAGTGTAGACACATGTACCGGGTGGTATAATGTCATTTTGCCAATCTGCATGTGAACCATAGCTATAGCTGTTAGGGTTGTTCTCGTCTCTGCGAGACCCTGCAGTTCTATAGCACTTTTTACAAGGGGTATTTGCCTGTGAACACCGATAGCGGCGGTCCGTAGTTCCTCGAACAGTTTGGCTGACATAATGGTAATGTCGGCTCCGCCATCCAGGAGTGCTTCATGCGTGAGGACCCCTTCCAGTGTGATTGGCAGGTAAGCTTTCATAGCCTCCCCCCTTTTTTCAAAGTCACACAGAAACCTTAAAGGTTTCGGCCAATCATTCTGTTTACGTTGACCTCTGACTGTGTAATCTTTCTTCATCTGAACCGTCAGTGCAGTCACCAACGTGTCTGAGTTTTCAGTTTGTGGCGGGTCACTGTCGTCGATGGTTGAGTTCCCCCCCCCCCTTGTTTGATGAGGGGCTGTTAGAGTCTGTGACAATAATGTCATGGTCACTGTCAACGTCTTGTTGACCGACACACTCTGGACTGTCAATGTATGGACTGTCATTATCCTGATTGTCAGCATTCTGACCATCAGTGTCTTGTTGACTGTCGTGATTTGCGTGCTCTGACTTACTATCAACGATAGTGCTACACATCACTCCAGGTTTGTTATCATTGCTTGTATTATCCAACTCTTTTAACAACCGACGTATTTTCTCCATGTCCTCTGGGGACAGAGAATTATGGCCTTTCTTCTGGAACTTTTGCGATTTTTTGCCTGTCTCGGACTGTTCCATTCGAGGGGCAGGAGGGGCCTGTCCTTGACCTGGGGGTTCCTGTTGGGACCCCCCTTTGTGATATGGTTTACTTTTGTGACCATCTTTCTTATCTTTAGGACGTGCGCCCCCCTTTTGAAATCGTTTTCCGAACTCTGGGTCTTGTCTGAGCCACTGCGGTTCATAGTTCCAGCGGGCACCTTCACTACGTGGTCTGTTAGGTCGAAAATTCTGTTTTTTCTCACCCTTCGTAGGATGGGGAGTCGGTTTCCGCGCCCCTTCCAGCTCTAGTGAGTTGGATTTGACCATTTCACCAGGACACACCTCAAAGGGTGTTTTGTTTGGTGTGCGACCTGTAAAAACATCTATCGCGCACTCTCTTATTTCTTCGATGGACCTCCGTTTGTAGTTTGCGCTGACATGTACTTTCTCTCTTATGTCAGGGCAAAGATTTTTGCTGAAGATATATTTAAACCCTACCTCTTCCTCCATCTCTGGTTCGCATCTGTCACCGAAATAGGCACGGAATATTCGGTCATAATATGACCTTGGGTGCTCATTCCTACCTTGCTTGACGTCCGCCGCCGCTATGATGCCATCGGGCCCCGTGCAAGGAGTATACTCCTTTATCAGCGCAGCACATAAAAGACTGTAGTCTTTCATCACGGCGTCCCGTTGACGCTTCATGAAAGCATGCACTGTCCTGTCCGAGGTTAACCTTACCAGACAGATTTTATCATCAACTGTAGCTTCTGGGAAGCGTTGAAGCTGAAAATCAAGGTCATCGAGATAGATCTTGGTTTCATGTGAGCCCAACGGGCCTGGAGCGAAGGTTTGAATGCTTTTAGCCATATTCCGTAGTTCAGCCATTGAAAGAGGAGTTTGTGGGTTATTATCAGATCCACCCACCGGCGTATCCGGTGGGTTTGTTGGTTTTAGAGGCCCTAAGGGACGGCGTGGTGGATTAGGCGATGGAGTTGATGTTATAGGCGGTGGTGTTGGTGTTCTAGGCGGATCTGGAGACTGACCTTTAATTAATGCCAGACATTTTTTCATTTCGTTGATTAATTTGTATTCAGTTGAGGCCAGCTTCTCCCTGCACTCTTTTAATTCTACTCGGTTGTCTATACACTCGCGTTGTAATTCACGACACCGACTGTAGAGTTCATCTTTTTCAAGAATGACCGCCTCATGTTGTTTTTGTTTGTAAACCAGTTGAGCTGCACCGTCCATCTGAGACTGTTTTAGTGACTGAACCTCCACCTGCAGCTTTTCAGCTTCAAATCGAGCTAGTTGTAAGTCAACATTGAGTGCTGACTTATCCGCCTTGTGCGCTCTTTGTTCACGCTTCAGATCATGCTCTAGACCTGAATTTACTCTGACTTCCTGGTCCAACCTGGCCTTTAGTAACAGGGCCAGCTTTGCTAAACGCTCCATACTGACCTTTTTTGCTTCCTTTTTTGAGCCACTGTTTGCCATTGTTGACAGCTCAGCGTTTAATGTTAGTGGAGTCATTTCAGGCACCTTTTTACCATAATCTGTGAACATTTTTGCAAGCTGCCCTAAAACCTCATCAATACAGTCAGGCTTATGTTTTCCAGGCTTTTGATCCAGGCCTTGAGGATCTGGGTCCACTGGCCCTGTATCTGACTCTGCATCTGACTCTGCATCTGACTCTGCATCTGACTCTGCATCAGACTCTTTGTCAGACTCTGATCAGACTCTTTGTCCGATTCAGGATTTGATTCAGGAGGACCCGACTTTGGGTCTGAATCTGTGACCAGATCCCTCAGACTAGAATCCTTATCCACTTCTTCTTTTTCTGCCATCGTTTTGTTTTGATTTTGTTTGAATCAATAAGATGGTATTTATTATAGTGTATGCAAATAAATGTTTTCTTAGCGTTGAGTTACTTCACTAAAACAGCTTTCTGGTTTTATCCTTGTAATCTATAAACAAGCCTTTTATTCATTCAGAACCTATTATTTATTTTAGGTTTTACCTTCAATGAAAAATGTTTTAAGTTAAAGCCTTTGTGGCCGTATTAACTTAATAGACTTATCTTTTAAAACAATTACTATTAAACCACGCTTAATTTTTCTGTCTTTCACCCAAACACCTATTTAAAGATTTCAAATAAATGCACTGTTAACACTAAAATTTAGCAGATCCTGTTTAATTTTGCTCCAAGAGAATGTATCTGGAGTGAGAAGTGTACTTTTGTTTGTTATTTTAAATTCTTTTGTATTTAAAATAAGCAAAAATGTTTGTCTGTACCTCTGTTATTCTAAAAAATTATTTAAAATAAACAGGAGTTATTGTTTGTGTACAGAACAATTTTAGAGCTGGTAATTCACCATAAAAATGCTGACTTTGTATGATGTTTTATGAGAAAATTCATCTGTTAACGTCTTTTAACCAACAGGGGGCAGCTTCAAGTCTTAATGTTATCACGAGGAGACTGATTTTTCTATTCAGTATTTAAACTAAAAACAACCTTTTAGAGTTAGTTTCTAGTGTGTCTGTGATAAGCGCTCGAACCACGTTCTTGTCAGAGACAGATTTATGTTGTTAGACAGTGCAGATGGCTTCAAATGAGTTTTAAACTTCTAGTGAAACCTCCGTTTGTCCTGTGAGTGTGAACTGCTTGTCACCCAAAGTGCACCTGGAAATGACGACAAAAATAGGCGGGTTGACGCAGCGCGTCACCAGCTCTCGTACTTGAGTGAGGCGGAGCTCGCTACAAAGATACGTGACGTCAACCAATCAATCACAGCACTTGTAGTACTATTCCCAAGCATCCATGGTGAATGTAGTTTTATTACCATCAACCAATGCAGTGCCGGAAGTGACGACAAAAATGGGCTGGCCGCATCGACGTGCGTCCCCCACCTCAGCGAATCAGCGCTTTACAGATACGAGACGTGATTGACAGATCACGACTCTCTTTTTATCCAATCACAGCTCATAAACAAACATGTATGACACGTCGCTTTAACGTTAGCTTAGCACAGCAGAGCGCAACTTTATAGACTCTTAATCAACTCAAACGCTTCAAATTAACTCCCCAAAACTCTGAAACATGGCAATCACATTTAAAACAGGCACAACTTAGCTACGCTCAGTAACCAGCACGTCAACTGTAACACGACACGGACTCCCTCGGAGCCGCGTTCAGGTCGGTTCCGTCCACTTTAAAGGAGCAGAATTCGGGTTTCAGAACCACTATCCGACAACGTTCTAACAGTAATATGCTTCTTTGACCTGCTCTAAAATGTAAAATACCACACACAGCAATCTGGTAGATGTTAATTATAGCTTTCAGGCTTTTGACTCGGCGGTCAACAAAGCTTTGTACAGGAGTGTGTGCGTGAGCTGGACCGAACAGAACCAGAACCCCCACAGACCACGGGCTGACAAGACCTCACCTGAATGCTTCCAACAGCGTGTAACAGAGTTGAAACAATAACAATCTCTCAGCTTCAAATGATAAAAACATGCAGAATCTGCCTGTCTTGAACACTTCCAGCCAAAATTATTATCCTCAGAGTTTAAAACTTGGATCCTATTATGCAAACATGACGTTACAGTTCATGAGAGATCACAGATTTATCAATAAACTTTCAGAAACCGGTACGGTGCCACCAGATGTAAAGGATTATGAGGAGGTCAATATTAATACTGACCTCTTTACCTTAATTAATTTACTCATTCAGATTGAATAGTAATTTCACGGATTCTTTCTTTTTCAGTTTACCCAATATTTCTGTGATCTTTATGATGGATAAATAAATAAAGCCATAGAGTGACAATGGACACGTTAACTTAGTTGGTATGTCAAAGACACTACCATTTATTTAAAATAAATCAACTAAATTAACACCATTACACTTGATTGACATGATTTCACTTTCTTTCAATTTAACACGTCAGCACAGTTAAATTACAACACAACAGACATAAATACTGGATGTTAACATATTTAGTCTGAGGGCTCTATGACTTAAAAATAGTTACCAGCTTAGAAATGGAGATGGAGAAATTTAAGAAGGAGAGGTTAAAGGAGGAAGTTATTTATCTTGAGGGTAACCAGAAATGACACTTTCCATCCGACTTCTGCTAAATCCAGGTACGTTTGTAAACAGCTCTTTACCTTCGACGACGAGTCTGATAAAGAGATGACACCAGCCTTTCAGATGCACAGAGTCCTTCAGGCCCAGCACGTCCGAGCCGGTCCTCGTTTACGTTTTCAACGTCTCCTGGGATCCGCATCAACCATCAGAAAATATGTCAGCTACTGGCCTCTGACTTCAAGATAACTATTCCAGGAAGGAATAAACAAAGTTTTGAGCTTACGCTCGTTCTAAGTGGACTATAACAGCATGTTATTAGTCCTTAACTGGATGACGTGCCCTTAGCGTGTGACTAAACGTCCATCCAGCTCTTTGGGAAAGTTCACATCTCTTTGAAGTTCCCAGCAGACTCTGAAGCGTTTCAGCAAAAACTTAGAACTTAAAAGAAGATCATGAGAGGAGTGAGACTTGTGTCTTTTTCATTGGTCCGTGGACCAGCGAGGAGTTCACTTGTTGTTATCAAGATTCAAGGTGAAATTCACAGCAGAGTGAAAATGTTTTGGAAAGACAGAGAGTGCTGGAGCCCTTCTCATGAAAAACAACGGATTAACTGTCTTCTGACTTTCTAAACAAAACGGCCGGGTCTCTCTGACCCGAGTCGTCAACTTTCACACAGCATTGGACACAGTTTAACTCTTACAGAATAACACAGCTTAAAAGCACACATCATGAAAATGACAAAAGTTATTCTTTTGATTACATTAGAATAAAATCAAAGATAGAAATAGTCTCTTTTGGTGACTATGTTCTCAGATTACAACTAATGGAATAATTTGTAGTAAATGTCTTGCTTTACTGAGAGGTCAGTAAAGGTCATCTCTGGAACAGTTCAAAAATACGCAGGTGTATCAAAGTGGACACGGTCATGCCCACTACAATTGTTTACACACCGGACATACATCTAGCTGGAGATGCCTGGGCAACGTGTCATGTTTCTGGTTATAAACAGTCAAGGGCGGCGGTGTTTGTATTTACGTGCACAAAGATTGGTGCTCGAACTGTGCTGTCATCAAAAGGCTTTGCTCAACTGCTGTGAAGTTGATCACAGTAAAGTGCTGTCCTCATTATCTATCCTGTGACTACTCAGTGATCCTTATCACTGTTATTTACATAGCGCCTGATGCTAATGCTAATGACGCCCAGGGAGAAATTCATGACTTAGGCCCTGTTTACACGGACACTGTGTGGGGGAAACGGATGTTTTGGGTATGTTAATTAGGTGAAAAGTTTTGCGTTGACACTGTCGAATTCTGTGGATACGACTCTCTCCCCCTCCACCCCCCGTCCTCATGATTTCACTGTAGTTACCATGCTGGGCCTTTAGATGGCGCTGTGATTTTTGGAACCTTCACTACTGCGCATGCGTGCAGCCTGAGGTAAACAGCAGCCGAGAGCCTGCCTCGTCTGTTTTCCTCTCTGGCTAAAATCAGCTAACTACAAGTTGTTGTCAACAAGTTAACAACAAGTTAAAGCTGGAATTTGGATAAGAGTCAACAGATTTGAGTCAGTGGGACCCGCTTCATCTAACAAGCTGCACACCAGACGCTGAGACTGTGGACCAGAACCGCTGAGTGGACTGTGGACCAGAACCGGACTTTCCTCCGTGATAAACAGCTGACTTACAGCAGGTAAATCAACGTTCTTAATATAATGTTTGCTTGTGTTTACTTTGATCACACAACAACTGAGTTTTTATTTATTTATTTATTTATTTCTGCCAGGTGGAGAAGCTGTCGTTGACAGGCTGATGGTTCGGCGGTTCTGATGGGTCCAGATGAACACACAGCAAGAGTCCAGTTCATTAACGTAGTTACAGTTCGGTTCACGTGTTTTAATAGTGTGTTCAGTTTAATTCTCAGTGTTTGTGTTTAAACTTTGGTGCTGAATAAATAAATAAATAAAAAATAAACCTGTGTCTTCATTTTCACAGCACGTTACGCACTGTTTAAAAAATGTAACGAGTCCAGATAGATACTGTAGTTCAGATAAATTTACATCTCCCACGCCAACATAAATACTGTTTATTATTGTTAAACTGTTATATTTTGCAACGTGACACGTGAAATGTCAGACTGTCCGCGCGTGCGGGCTGCGCGCATGTGGTTGACACAAAAGCTCCACGGGAGATGTTTACATTATCAGCGGGGGTCAGCGAAAAACTTCCACCTTGAGAGCAGGGTCAGAAAAGTATCGGTGTCATCGAGGGGGGCCAGCAGCGTCGTGTAGGCGATAAGCAAAGTCGCAAAGAGAAAGTAGCGGTTACACTCAAAATATGCGCCGTGTAAACTGGCCCTCAATGTGATTCATCTGTTTAAATAAAGGTTGAATGAATTAACTAACCTGTTAGCTTCAATGCTAACTACCGGTACTAGCCCTGGTGGCTCCCAACAGACAGAAGAATGTCAGAGCAGCTTTGAGCAGGCAGATGTTTCTCATGAGACATTTTCAGGTGTAGAGCTCTTGAAAAAAGCAACGATGTGAAAAATAATACGTAGATTTAAAAAGGGTAAAAGATGTGATGATGTTAAAATGATTTTATAAGTACAGCACTTTGTTGCAGCTGTGGTGATTAAAGGGTGATTACTCGGCTCACTGCAGTATAAATATCCAGAGGGGCTCTTCATTGTTTTAGGTTACTTCAATCAGGTAGATTTACAGGTCTCCCTCCCAACCTTCAATCAGCACGTTTCCACAGCAACAAGAGGAAATAAAATGCTAAACCAAGTCTACACGAATGTGAAGGGGCGTACACGGCGAAGCCACGCCCACCGCTCGGGGCTTCTGACCACTCCTCTTTGATCTTGGTCCAAGGACAGCTTCCCCCACTCAGACGCTTTAAGTCGGAACAAAGAGAGATAAAAGTTTGGCTTCAAGGTAGCACCCCCATGCTGAGAGACTGTTTTGAAAATACAAACTGGTCTGTCTTCAGGGAGGTAGCTACTGATGGGAGCTCAATGGATCTAGAACTTTATGCTTCCTCAGTTCTGGGTTATATTAGCACATGCTCTGAAAATGTATCCATAAAAAAATATGTTAAATGTTAACCCAACACAAAACCCTGGTTAAATAAAGAGGTCCGCACCCTGCTGGCAGCCAGGGACACTGCCTTCAAGTCTGGAAACACAGAGGAACTGAGAAAGAGCAGGAAAGAGCTGGTTGCTGGCATTAAGAAGGCCAAGGCCACATATGCACAGAGGATTGAGGGACAGTTCACCTCACAAGACCCACGGAGCATGTGGAAGGGCATCAAATGCATAACAGATTACAAAGGCAAGAGCAAACAATGCCCCAAGGACCCATCTCTGCCTGATGCCCTCAATAAGTTTTATGCACGTTTTGAAGACCCAAACAGACCAGCTAGCACCAGACTCACCTCATCACCAGATGAAGAGCATCTCAGAGTGACCACAGCAGAAGTGAGAGGCAGTCTCAGAAGGATCAACCCTCATAAAGCAACCGGACCAGACAACATCCCAGGGAAAGTTCTGAAGGAATGTGCGGACCAGCTCTGTGAGGTGCTGGCTGACATCTTCACCACCTCACTTGCACTGGAGTCAGTTCCCACCTGCCTGAAGACCGCCACCATCATCCCAGTCCCAAAGAGCTCCACAGTGACTGGTCTGAATGACTATAGACC
>JBBPBX010078511.1:0-10231 GCA_038048925.1 Garcialebias charrua
TGTAGTAATATAGGAAGGGGTCAGTTTACTGACTTACCTATATTTTAGATGTATAAATTGGCAGGGTTTAGACTGACACAAAAATACATCATTAATTAAACGGGTTCTCTCTTTTTCAGCTTAATACCAATAATTCTATACCTTGACCAGATGTAATTCACAGGAAACGTTAAACTTATGTTGGCACAGCAGGACTGCACCATTTATTTAACATATTTGTAAATTACATCACACATTTGTACATGATTGGTTGATTATTTTTCCTATAATTAACTTCAGCACAGATGAAATATAGGAACAACAGAACAAGTGAAGGATGATATTTTACTCATTTCTGCAGGTACATTAACTTAGTTTCTGGCTTAGGAAGATAAAGGTTTAGGAGGAGAAAAATGGAGGAAGAAAAGTTAAGAGTCGGAGTTATCTTGATGTGTTTAACCAGAAACATGGCAGCTCTCCGGCTGAACTCGGCTACACGTTGGTACCCTTGGCAAAGCATTTGACGACTTGTTACCTCGTGAAGATGGTCAGTCTCCCTCGGTCCAGTTTGGTCAGTTCGTTTACCGTTCTCAGCGTCTCCAGACGTGCGCCTTGACTCGAACCGAAAGTAACGGCAGCTCCTGGTGGTGTTGTTCAAGATAAGACGTTCCTTAAAGGAATGTCAATAAAAGAGAGCTTTTTCAGCTGTTGAAGATGACTTATAACTTGGCATGTTATAAGCCTTTAACTGAATGACGTGGTCATTAGCGTGTTGACCAGACGATCATCAATTCTTTGGGGAACCTCATGGCATTGAGGTCCTCAGCAAACTCCTCAGTTCCAGCAAAAGCTTAGAACTTTAAGGAAGGATCTGTGATCAGTGACTTGTTGTTTCCCCATTGGTCCAAACGAACCAGTGGGATGAAGGTCACTCGGATAGGAGAAGATCAGTTTTTAGAACAGAGAAGAAGTTGTTTAGAATGAAGACAGAGAAACAGATTAGACTGGAGCCAGCTTCATAAAACAACTGATTAAAACTGTGTTCTAACTTCTAACAAAACTGATCGAGTTCAGTCTGACATATTAATTCACTTTCACCGTTTGATTCATCATATGAAGAAGTGATCATTATTTTGAAATAACATTGGATTTCCAACTTGAATTAAACAGTTTGAATTAAACAGTCTTTGACTTAACAAACATTGAATTCAATAATGCTTATACAAGTAACACAAGGTTATTCATTAACACAAAAAGAGGAATAAGAGAGTCTCTTATGACTTATTGTGTTTTGATTCAAAATAATGTAATAAAATAGTGTTAATGTCCTTTTTCTGAGAGTATCAGTGAAAAGGTGTCACTGGGACAGTTCAAGTATCAGAACGGGCATGGTCATGCCCACTACATCTCCCCCCTTTTGGAAGTCATCGCCAGTCCTTGGGGATGGGGTCCAACACGAAAGGAAACCTTGAACTGTCTCTGATCTTGAAGTAATCCAGCAAGTGGAAAAAAAAATCAAAAATTATAATCCCATAAAGTTTTTGGAAATTCCATACTGTTCGTAGGTAATCCCATTGCGGTAAGCTTTTAATCCCTCGGAAAACTGAGTCTGTTAACTCTTGGAAAACAAAGTCTGTGATCCTTTGGAAAACAAAGTCTTATAATCCACAACGATAATTCCACAGCAGTAATTCCATATCGATTAGAGTTGGTGATTTCATCAGCAACAATTGTTTTTATAATCAGCATGTAGAGGGGATCCCTCGATTGACGCAGAGGAGGCGACCCTTGGATGAAGGTTGAAGACCAACGTTGAAGTATCAGGTCCCCACATCGAAGGTTGAAGGCTGGTTGGTTTCCAGTCCGTGCCACTCTGGTTCTATGTGTCATGCAATTATGTGGTTTTAGGTGGGCCTATGATTGGGATTTTACATTAGCCTCACCTATATGCACCTGGTATGTAAGCTATCATGGTTTAGATCAGCTATAACTACCAATTAAGGGGTGGATCATTCATCAAAAGTTAAATATAGGGATCTACGTCTATAAAAGGTTCAGGAGGGCTTCTGTAACGAAGGCCTCTTCTTCCAAACTATTCCTCCATTCATAACTTAGCTTAAAGTTAAACTAAAATAGAAAATATAGTTTGGTCTAAATGTCTGTTGTCCTTTAAGACGACGACGTAGGATTTGGTATTCCCTATAAATTTTGAAGTCTATGGCGAGACTCATCAAAAACGAATAGGTAATCTAGAATAGAAACGACCAAATCGGTTCTACTTAAATGATTGTGAGATCAGTGTAGATTATAGTACTTTAAGTAGCATTAATCTACAATGACACTTCAATTACTGAGGTTTAACAAAATGAAAACTGCATGTTGGCATAGTTAAATCCATTTAAGTCTTTAACTTATCATTAATAAAAACCTCTTTTGGCTGGGAGTGTTCAAAAACAATACCAAGCTTCAACAACAACAAAAGTAGCAATTAAGCAACTAGAAAACAACGTTCCACCGCTTCAACTCACTCCTGTCGTCAGATTCCAACATGTATCACACAATAAAAACAGGTCTTAGCTTTATAACCGATGTCAATTAAATCCTGCAGATTTAAACGGTTGTTAAGGTTAGTTTTTTGTTGTGGGTTTTTAGACTTAGCGTTTCTAAGTTCTAGTTGGAATGGTTTCTTTTAGCAACTAATATAGTTTAAACTGTTTAGTTTATTTACTATCGTGTGCTTGGACGACCTTAATTTCCCATGAAGTCTGTGAGTTTGCAAGATCTTTGTCGTTTGTGGGGTTATTGAAATCTTTGTCTTTGTCTTGGGCATGACCTAACATCACCCCCCTGAGGTCATGGGGGACCACGAACACAGGTGAGGACGTCCGTCCATGGGCACAAGTTAGGATGCCAATGTTTAGTTCAAGCTGTTTTCGCAGCTGAGAGTAGACAGTACACAGGAACCAGTTCGTTTTCGGCCAACGTTTCTTCTTACGTTTACCTCTTTCTGTGTAATTCAGGTGTGTCACAACTGTCGGCGCAGTCGCAGGTGTGTCTGATTGTTCAGACTGCGACGGGTCACTGTTGTTGGTGTGCGAGCCTTTCCCCCCTTTGTCTGAAGAGGGGCTCTTTGAGTCTGTAGAAACTGTGTCATTTCTGATTAGTTCTAGACTCAAATGCTCTTGAACCAAGGTTTCATCGAAAGCTTGGCTGATTGCCGATTTATCTATCCCAGAGGACAGAACAGCGTCTTCGGTGTGGGATCCGTGGATCTCCACACCTTCTTCTACCTGTGGTAGGTAGTGTTCAGTGAGTGCTGATTGTTCCAGCTCGCAGAGGATGTTCTCATGTTGGGCCAGGGTTGGGTCCAACTGTTGTGTCTCTTCTGCCTCAACTGTATTTGAAGGTTCACTTACCGGGCTTGTGCTCTCGGTTGGGGAGTCATCCATGCCTTCTGCAGTACCATCTGTTAGACAGACACCGTCATGACCTTCAGGATCTTGTTGACTGTCAGCATTTTGTTTGCTGTCAACATATTTATTGTCAACATCTGTGGCATCTGTGTCGATGTTATTGTTGTTAACCGTGAGCTCTGAGTTTTTGTGAAAGATAGTGTTGCACATTGCTCCAGGTAGGTCAATGTTGATAGTGTCATTATCAATGATAACGTCACTCATTGTATCAGGTTGGTCAAGCACTGTAACATTCAAATCTACCAACAAACAACTTACTTCCTCTGTCTCTTCCGAGCATAGAGGTGTTGTGCCATTTTTCTGGGACATTCGTGACACTTTGCATGTCTCGAACTGTTCCGTTCGAGGCGCGGGAGGTGCAGTTCCGAGGCTCGGGGGTTTCTGTTGGGACCACGCATTGTTACATGAGTTTAGGTCCTCATACTTCAATTTCTTTTGAAGTTCACCCACCGGTAGACCTTGGTTTTCACCCACCTGGTTCGTTCGGAACCATTTTGGGTCTCTTAAAGAGTGAACACCTACCTTTTGTGGTTCGTTGCTTGTCTCAGATTCTTCAATCTGAGGTGCTTTAGGAGCGGGGCTCCCTTTAAACCATTGTGAGTCACTGTTCCAGCTGGCACCAACCTTTCGTTGTTTGTCAGTTTTAAAATCTTGTTTATTCTTGCTTGCATTATCCAACCTTTCTAACAACCGACGTATGTTCTCCATCTCCTCTGAGGTCAGAGGGCCTTTGATACGACAGCGTTTATTCTCGCTTTCTATAGGAGAGAGAACCTCTTCTATTTTTAGCGACTGGGATACGACCTTTTGACCTGGGCACACCTCAGAGGGTGTTTTGCTTTGCATGTGAGCCTCAAAAGCAGTTACAGCACCCTGTATAATTTCATCCAAAGATGTTACTTCTAATTGACACCAGGTGTACAATGGCAACTTGAATCTAATATCAGAGATTAGATTATTTCTGAAAACAGATTTGAAAAGCGTCTGCTCTTCAAGTCCCGGTTCCATTATGTCGCCTGCATACGCCTTGAAAATCCTGTCAAAGAAATGCAAAGGATGTTCATCTTTTTCCTGCAAGACATTTCGGGCAGCTAAGTAGTCACCACACAATGAGAGAGATTTTCTCTCTGTGCGAGGTGCAGGGGGAGCAGGTCCTCGGCTTCGGGGTCCCTCTTGGTACCCTGTGATGTATGAGTCTACTAGAGGCACATACTGTATGAGCCTTGGACGCGCACCTTCTTGAACTTCCATCTTTGTTTTGATTTTTGTGAAAATCAATAAGACAGTTCGTATTTTAATGTGTGCAAATAAATCTTCACTTTTAAATGTGGCATTGAGTCAATCAAACTAACCAGCTGTGTGGTATAAGTGTTTCACCGTGTAATAAGTATTTCTATTCATAGGTACCTTCTTTCAGGACTTACCCTTAATGAACCTGTAAAAGTTAAATGCAAGCAGTGTTAACTTTAAATATAACTTATTTTTTAACAACAGTTACTAACTAACACAAGCATGATTTTCGTTTTACTTACTCAAAAACTTTTTAAAAGATTTGAAATAACTGCAATATTCACACTAAAATGTTCCCAGGAAGCTGCTCCATCATGCCTTAAAAAGATGTATTGCAGTTTGGCTAAACTGTTTTGCAGTATTTTGACAGTTATCAGGAGTGAAAATAGGATTTCTTGTTTGTTATTTTAAATATTTTTTATTTAAAATAAACTGGAGTTTTTGTATGCTCAACATAACATTACAGATGTTATTCCAAATAAAAATCAGTGATTTTTATTAATTTGTTGTTATTTGACATCCTCAAATTTGTTCTGCTATCTTTGTTTTGATTTTTGTGAAAATCAAGTCAGCAGATGCTTTTTGTTTGTTATTTTAAACTTTTCATTTAAAATAAACTGGAGTGCACAGAATAACTTTAAAAGATGTTGTTTTGAATTAAATGCAGAGGGTTTAGCATCTATTCTGTGTAAATGTTTCTTGTTCTCATTCTTTTAACCAGCAGATTGCAGGTTTTCAAAGCTTAAATTACCACAATGTGACTGTAATTACTCATTCTGGCCGCTATAGAGGCGCTGTTGGCTCTAAGGCCGCGTTGACTACCTTTTAGCATTTAGCCGTAGCGTTAAACTAAATCGGATAAACGTCAACTTTTGGGATGAGTTTTAGCCTGGATGTGACAATCGCCTAAACAAACGTTCATTTAAGAAACGAATGGATTCGTTTAAAATGTTTAGAACAAGTTCTGTGAACTTTTAGATATATAAAAAAAACGATCTTTTTCCTTTTTTTCTCTATCTGGGTCACGTCACTTCCGTTGACGTGTCGTTCGTGTTGCATTTAGGGACGTGCGTGCAGTCGGACGTTTGAGTTCTACCGACGTCTAAACGCTCTAAAACCCCTTTAAATATCTCAAAACACCGCGGTTAAACAGTTTCTGACGATATTTTATGCCTAAAAACGAAACAAGCCAGATAATCTGTCAGAATTGTGTGAACAAAACTGAAATTTCACGATCAACTGCGTATCACGTGATCACCTTGAACCAACCACAGCTTGACAACAGATGTTATGAACGTAGCGTCAGCATATAGCTTATCAAACCTAGACTCTTTTTCAACACATAAAACGCTAAAATTCACCACAAAAATTCTGTGAACGAATCGTTTCACATCAGAACAGTTTTACCAAGCTGCGCCCAGTAAAAATAGCAAGATAAATGTCGCCAACACGGACTTTTTACCGTATCTGCAGCAACACGTCAGAGCTAACAACTGGACCGGGTCAGAACCAGATCCGACAGCTTCAGACACAAAATGCTATTATTCCTGCTTAAAATGTAACGATACCACTCGACAGCAATTTTCAGATGAACTATGAAGCTCTTATAGGCACAGTTTTGACACGGCGGTCAAACGTAGATGCGCTTTTATCTGTGACACGTCAGCAAAGAGTCCAAACGACTCAGAACCAGCAGAACCACACAGCAACATCAAATTTTAACCCAAAAACTTCAACAAACGTTTAAAAGTTGAGTAAAGACAATTCCTCAGCTACAAGTGACATTAACCAGCAGTTTCCTGCAGCTTGACACACTTTCCCAGCCAAAAAACTATCGTTTTCAGAGTCTAAAAACTTGGACAAAATTATGCCAACATTCAAAGTACAGAAATATTAAATATTAAACTTTTCAGAGACCTGTTCACGGGCCACCAATGTAGTAATATAGGAAGGGGTCAGTTTACTGACTTACCTATATTTTAGATGTATAAATTGGCAGGGTTTAGACTGACACAAAAATACATCATTAATTAAACGGGTTCTCTCTTTTTCAGCTTAATACCAATAATTCTATACCTTGACCAGATGTAATTCACAGGAAACGTTAAACTTATGTTGGCACAGCAGGACTGCACCATTTATTTAACATATTTGTAAATTACATCACACATTTGTACATGATTGGTTGATTATTTTTCCTATAATTAACTTCAGCACAGATGAAATATAGGAACAACAGAACAAGTGAAGGATGATATTTTACTCATTTCTGCAGGTACATTAACTTAGTTTCTGGCTTAGGAAGATAAAGGTTTAGGAGGAGAAAAATGGAGGAAGAAAAGTTAAGAGTCAGGGAGTTATCTTGATGTGTTTAACCAGAAACATGGCAGCTCTCCGGCTGAACTCGGCTACACGTTGGTACCCTTGGCAAAGCATTTGACGACTTGTTACCTCGTGAAGATGGTCAGTCTCCCTCGGTCCAGTTTGGTCAGTTCGTTTACCGTTCTCAGCGTCTCCAGACGTGCGCCTTGACTCGAACCGAAAGTAACGGCAGCTCCTGGTGTTGTTGTTCAAGATAAGACGTTCCTTAAAGGAATGTCAATAAAAGAGAGCTTTTTCAGCTGTTGAAGATGACTTATAACTTGGCATGTTATAAGCCTTTAACTGAATGACGTGGTCATTAGCGTGTTGACCAGACGATCATCAATTCTTTGGGGAACCTCATGGCATTGAGGTCCTCAGCAAACTCCTCAGTTCCAGCAAAAGCTTAGAACTTTAAGGAAGGATCTGTGATCAGTGACTTGTTGTTTCCCCATTGGTCCAAACGAACCAGTGGGATGAAGGTCACTCGGATAGGAGAAGATCAGTTTTTAGAACAGAGAAGAAGTTGTTTAGAATGAAGACAGAGAAACAGATTAGACTGGAGCCAGCTTCATAAAACAACTGATTAAAACTGTGTTCTAACTTCTAACAAAACTGATCGAGTTCAGTCTGACATATTAATTCACTTTCACCGTTTGATTCATCATATGAAGAAGTGATCATTATTTTGAAATAACATTGGATTTCCAACTTGAATTAAACAGTTTGAATTAAACAGTCTTTGACTTAACAAACATTGAATTCAATAATGCTTATACAAGTAACACAAGGTTATTCATTAACACAAAAAGAGGAATAAGAGAGTCTCTTATGACTTATTGTGTTTTGATTCAAAATAATGTAATAAAATAGTGTTAATGTCCTTTTTCTGAGAGTATCAGTGAAAAGGTGTCATTGGGACAGTTCAAGTATCAGAACGGACATGGTCATGCCCATTACACCCCTTATAACTGCCTTCATTGCTTCCCAGAGTGTTGAATCATCCACATCCCCCCTATCATTTAAACTTAAGTATGATTTAATTTCGTTTGAAATATAAGAGCAAAATTTCTTATCTTTCAACAGGGCGTTATTTAAATGCCAGTTCCACTTTCCCTTTTTTAAGCCTAATTTAAGGTTCAGTGACACAGGAGCATGGTCTGATATTTGAATGTTGTGGTATTTGCAGCTTGATACCGCACCTAGCAATCTAGAGTCCAATAAAAAGTAATCGATCCTAGAATAGGACTTATGTACTGCGGAAAAGTATGAATATTCTCTCCCGCTAGGATTTAGTAGTCTCCAAATATCAACCAGGTTGTGTGATTGTAATACATTTTTAAGTAATTCACCGCTCTTGACTGAACTGGACTGAGGTCAGCAGTGTCTCTCAGCTTCACTCCAGGAGAATAGTTTCCAGCAAACAGCCTTCTTCTTTTTCCAAGGTCGTGCAGAAACTAGATTAGATAGTTATTGTTTATCTTCAATCCAGGCCACAGTGTTCTTTTTGACTGCAGCCTTCCAAGGTCCAGGTGCTGTTCAGGTCCAAAATCGCCGAAACATATGAGGTTCCGAAGCTACGAACCCCCATCCGTGCCCTGATTAATGCCGGGCGGCTGTAAACGAGTTCCAAAGCGCACCGCAGGTCCGCGGTGGTCTCCCGCCGCTCCTATCGTGCGGTTCAGTTCGTACAACAGCTGGGTTGAGGAGCTCACAGCCCGGATCAGAGATTCTTGCTGATCAGGAAGTTTGGCCAGCGCGCCGATAGCCGCCGCAGTCTTCCTAATCTTCCAGTAACAGACAGCTCCGCTCACGCCAAAAAACAGAGCAGCTGCCACCAATATCCCAATAATCCACAAATCTTCCACGTCTTCGACAGACAGGACGGTCAAACACATGGGTTGCCACTGTCCCCAGGAGTCCATCATGTATCCGACAGCGTGCGTGTCAGAGGGGCAGGCCGCTTCTCCTGGCCCGGTCCGCTTCGTGGAAAAAATCTTATCTATAGATGAAACAGCCCAATTTATTAACTCCATCGCAAATTGGTTCGAGTGAGCGCTGAAGAGTCACGGACAAGACAAAAAGCAAGCAGGGAGGAGGAAAACTTAGGGAGGGTAGGAGCAAAAAGATATGCGACTTGCTTTGCCGAGAGCCGGAAGAAGATGTAATTATCAGCTTCCTCTGGAGTGTTGAACTTTGCAGTGTTATTATTCACAGTAACCAGGAACTATGCAGGATGTCTGAATCCAAAACGAATCCCTTTGGACTTGCATTGCTCCCTGATAGACTGGAACGCCTGGCGTTTCTTCATCACAGCCGAGGTGAGGTCAGGAAAGATGAACACAGAGCGACCTTCATACTGCAGAGGACTCTTCTCCCTCGCCAACCGTAGCACACGCTCCTTCTCCTGAAAGTAATGCAGCCTGACAATCATGGCTCTCGCCTTCCCGTCTTTAGCCTGCGTCAGGCTTCGGTGCGCCCGATCCACCTCAATTGGTCGTTCGAAGTTTTCTTCTCCTAGCAGTTTAGGCAGCAGTTTGCAGACAAAGTCCGTCGGTCTACCATTCTCAGCTTTTTCTGGTATACCCACAATTCGGATATTTTGCCGGCGTGAGCGCGCCTCCAAATCCTCCAGCTTAGCTTGTTGCTGCAAGCATAGCGCGGCTAGGCTATCATGTCGCTTCTCCATCTCCGAGATCCGTCTCTCCTGCGACACGACTGCGGTCTCAGCTGATGTCACCCGGTCACTTATGGCAGAAAGCGACGCTTTGAGACCAGAAATAGATTCATTCAGCTCCACAAACCTCATGTCGACCGTGCTGTTAAGCTTGCTTATGGCTGCTAGGAGGTCCTCGTTGGTGGCTGAAGGAGCCGGAGAGCACGCGCGGCCTGTGTTAGCATTAGCCTCCTCGACGTCTGCTAGTTTGGTCCTGTCGTCCAGTGTCTCCTCTCCCAAGCCTTTTTCTTTCCTACCAACTCTGGTCTTCGTCACCTTGCTCATGATGGCACTCTGTTAATATGTTTCGCAGAGGTTTGAATATTTTTTAAGGTGAAGTAATGGTGAAATTGAGCGGAGCTTCCTCAAACACGTCTACTCCATGAGACCCAGCCACGCCCCCCTGCATCCT